>PVLC010000594.1:105312-196313 GCA_004027655.1 Graphiurus murinus
ACTGGGGGTTGAACTCAGGGGCATTCTACCTCTGAGCTATACCCCCAGCCCTATTTTTTTTATTCTTTATTTTGAAACCGAGTCTCACTAAGTTGCGGAGTGCCTCACTAGGTAGCTGAGGCTGGCCGCGAACCTGGATCCTCCGGTCTCAGCCTCCCGAATGCTGGGATTACAAGCGTGCGCCACCACGCCCGGCTTGTTTGATTTTTAAAATTGAAAAAGAGTCTCACTAAATTGCTGAGGCTGGATTAGAACCTGCAATCCTCCCGTCTTAGCCTCCCAAATACTAGGATTATAGACATACATCAGCATGCCCAGTTTGGAAGGGACTTTTGATGTTCTAATTTGACAAAATTAAATGTTAGCAGCCCTGGATTACCTCACAAGTCTGTAATATATCAAGTTCTAGGGACACTAGGGTATGGCATTGGCAGTTACTTGGGAGAGGGAATAAGCTTGAGTCTCCATCAGTCCTGAACACCTCAGGTTTGCTTACCTGTCCTGCCTTGGCAACGCTTAGAATTCTTCAGATTTCCACTCTCAACAGTGACTTCAACCTCATACTGTCTCCCGGGAACCAGCTCCACATCATCCATGACATAGTGTGTTGCTTCCTTCCCCACGGTGGTGTTGAGCAGCACCATAGAACCATTGAAGAGCAGGACACGATAGTGATCCCAGTCTCCAGCAGGGGGCGACCAGCTCACCACCAGGGACCTCATCCAACCATTGTTGTTAGCCTCCAGGTTTCCAACTTTGTCTGGAACTGAAACCCAAAAGTGAGAATACTGGCTTACTTCTGATGGGTAACAGATAGGAGAGACAATTTCTGCCGTTCAAAAGGTTTCTATCCCCTCCTGATGACTGCGGAGGACAAGAGAATATTTCTTTTTCATTTTTGAGACATCTGATGCTCAAAAAAACCCCCAAAAACCAAAAAACAAAAAGGATGCTAAAGTCATTTCAGTAATATAACTAAGTTACGCAATCTTCTGTAACACCGAATAATACAGTGTTTTATGAATGCTGTTTTTTATTGATTGCATGCCAACCCTAGAAACAATACTGACAATGCTTCTAATGATGGTGACATTAACAGAAGTGGCATCTTTTGGAAGAAATATTGGATACTGTGGTCATGAAAAATTCTTTCCTTTGCAACTAAAAAGATTTATTTTAATTTTTATTGGTGCATTATAGTTTCACATCATAATGTAGTTCATAGAGATGGTGACATACATTTCCATACGGGGCATTGAGATTGACATTGGTATTCTTACATGTGCACATAACATCTATGGAAGTGTTTCCATCATTGATTCTCCCTCTCCCACCTCCTTCCTCTAGACCACCTTTCTCGCTCCACTGAAATTTTTCCTCCATTATCTGAAGTCCCTCAGGTATCCCAATTACTCTGTAGCTTCCATATATGAGAGAATACATATGACCTTTCACTTTCTCTGACTGGCTAATCTCACTTAGCATAAAGTTCTCAAAGTCCATACATTTTTCTGAAAATGACATTATTTTGTTCTTCTTTATTGCTGAGTAGAATTCCATTGTGTGTATATCCCCTATTTCTGTAATTCATTCACCTATTGATGGACACCTAGGTTAGTTCCAATTGACTATTGTGCTATTGGCAATTTGGCTATTGTGCTGCTATAAACATGGATATGTCTACTATATTACTATGATTTTTTATTTCAGTCCTTTTAGAAAGATACCCAGGAGTGGTACACCTGGGTCATATGTTGATCCATTCCTAGTTTTCTGAGGCATATCCACACTGATCTCCATAATGGCTACACTAATTTGCAATCCCACCAATAGTGTAGAAGAGTTCCCCACATCCTTGCCAGCATTCATTGTTGTTTGGCTTCTTGATGATTACCAAGAATAATCTATTTGCAAAATAGCTCTGATATTATTATTATTATTATTATTATTATTATTATTATTATTATTAGCAGTGGTAGTAGTAGTAGGGGTATTTTGCCTATACTCAAGGTTTCTTTAAAAATTACAGAATACAATGCCAAGTCCTTCACTTGCATTTGTGGCTTTTCAAGTCCAGACCTCATATCCTTCCAGTCTTAACTCTGATGACTCCCTGCTGCCTCTCTCCCTCCTTCCCTACTCCTTCCAGTGCTGGGCTCCAGTTGACTTTTCTGCAGACCTGTGGGTTTCTTGGACTCTTCCACTTGTGTGCCTTTGCTATATCATTTCTTCCACCTCAAATACCCTCCCCTCTTTATTTGGCAAGAAGTTCATATGTTTTAGGTCCTATTTCCCCCAACTTTTAATTGATGTTCTGAAGGAGATTTTTTCTCTTTCCTTTTTGACAATATAGCTCTTACTTGGGGTCTGTAATAGCACAGAGATTGGACTCTGGAGTCAAATAGCCTGGTTTAAATTCTATTTCTACCACATACTGGCTGGACGGCTGTGAACAAGTTATTTGACTCTTGCGAATTATCTATAAAAATAACAGATACCTTGCATGGTTTTGTTTTGAAAAATGAATTAAATAATAGGTGGCCAAGTGCTTAGTCAGTGTCTAATACATGAAAATATCAATAATATTGCTATTATCAAGAGATACTATTTGTGTGTATATATGTGTGTGTGTATGCTATGTCTATGTGTTTGGAATGCAACCTCTTTTAAGTAAGGGTTGGCAAACTTTTTCTGTAAGGGTCAGATGGTAAATACTTGAAGTTTTGTATGTCACATATGGTCTCTACCTCACACTTTCCTTGGTGTATTTGTTTGTTTGTTTTTATAACCCTTTAAATATGTAAAACTGTACTCTCACTTTGGGGCATTACGAAACCAGCCACCAGCCAGATTCAGTCATAGGGTGTAATTTGCAGAACCCTGCCTTAAAGGCAGTAGCATGTCTTATCCATTTTAACAATTCTCAAAGCATAATGCAGTAATTTATTCATATAAGATGATGTATAAATATTTGGTGATATAAATTACTAAAATAATTTACAGAAAACATGTCTAAGTGCTAACTGGTCCTCCCTGCAGAATGGATCAGAAATGTCTTCTTTACTGATACCAGTGCTGATTCACTTATGCTACTTTTAAGTGATGTGACATGAAAAGGCACAGGGAAGAGACAATATGCAGATCATTCAGAATCCAAACACATTTGCTTAAATAACTCAAATGAACGCAATTAAGCCTCTGCATTACTCTGCATGTTGTGTCCTGGCCCACAGACACCCCCAGTCATGTAGACTCTACTTCCCAGGTAGAAAAAGGTGTTTCCCTCCTATCTTATCATATCCTATTCTAAGATGAATCAGAGAAGGATTTGGGCAAGTAAGAAATATTCTGGAGCTCAAGACTCACCTGTTCTGCCCATTGCCATCTTCTGAGCAGAGAGTTCACCAGAGACACAGGTGACAGTAACTTGATAAAGTCGTCCAGGGGCTAAGTCTTTAAAGTCAGTTTCCATAACCTGAGGTGCTAATAATCTGGTTTCCTTGAGGGTTCCTTGGTGAGACAGGGTAATGTTGTAGGAATCCACATTTCCAAGAGGTCTTTGCCACTTGACTTGTAGAGTGGTCAAACTGCCATCATTTGTGACCTTCAGATTTGAGACTTCCATAGGGGCTTATAAGTAAAGAATGGAAAAGAGGTTTTTACTCAGGATGTCTTTCCAGTCCTGCAGCCATATTTTGGCCTATATTTTAAATCTTGCAAGCCACACTCCTTGATCAGAAGGAAACAATCACTTTGAGAGACAAAAGCAAGACTGAAAGCCAAGAAGGCTGTGTGCCTTACGGCAAGAGCGGTCCTAGTGGTTCTGTTTGGGTCTCCGCCAGTTCTCCACACAGGACTCTGGGAAGGTCTTTCTATCCAGCACCTAGTGTTCCTTATTGGCAAATGAATCTTGGATCTAAAATGTTTTTTCCCACTCTGAAATTCTTTGAAGAGACTGCACAAATAAATCTGGCATCTGCTCCATTTCTTCCTAATAATACAATAATATCAAATACATAATAAGAGCCAGGCGTGGTGGCACACACCTGTAATCCCAGGACTTGGGAGGCTGAGACAAGAGGTTTGTAGGTTCAAAGTAAGCCTCGGCAACTTAGTGAGACCCTGTTTCCAAATAAAAATAAAATATGGCTGAGTATATAGCCCGGAGGTAGAAGTACCACACACACACACACACACACACACACACACACACACACACACAAAATCATAATAAAAAGATTGATAAGCTGGGCGTGGTGGCACACGCTTGTAATCCCAGCATTTGGGAGGCTGAGACCGGAGGATCTGGGTTCGCGGCCAGCCTCAGTTACATAGTAAGGCACTCTGCAACTTAGTGAGACCCTGTTTCAAAAAATAAAGAATAAAAAATAGGGCTGGGGGTATAGCTCGGAGGTAGAATGCCCCTGAGTTCAATCCCTATACTGCAAAAAAAAAAAAAAAATTAATAAATTGATTAGTGGTTACACAATTTTATGTGTTAAAATTACTTTATTTTTATATTAAATCATGATAATGTTGAAAAGTTGTGTTACTATTTCACCAAAGAAAAAATATAACAAAACAAGAACACAATTTGGTGAATATTTTTCTACTTCTTGTACATGCTATAACGTTGGCCTCATCAATGGCATAATATAAGTTAATATATTTTCATTAGAAGAATGGGCATAGTACACTGATTTTAGAAAGGACAGTTAGAAATGTAGTTTATTCTTAATGTCCATAAATAACCCCTAAGAAATATGGTACATTTATTTTAAGGATGTCTATATATCTTTGGAGTATGTTATTTTTTCTTTTTTTATAATTTATTTTTATATATACTTTTTTTTTTTCTTTTTGCGGTACTGGGGATTGAACTCGGGGCATTTTGCCTCCGAGCTATACCCCCAGCCCTATTTTTTTCTTTATTTTTTGAAACAGGGTCTCACTAAGTTGCGGAGTGCCTCACTAGGTAGCTGAGGCTGGCTGTGAACCTGGATCCTCTGGTCTCAGCCTCCCAAATGCTGGGATTACAAGCGTGTGTGCCACCATGCCTGGCTTATATATCCTTTTTTTTTTTTTTTGCGGTACTGGGTATTGAACCCAGGGGCATTCTACCTCTGAGCTACACCCCCAGTCCTATTTTTATTCCTTTTATTTTGAAACAAGGTCTCACTAACTTGCAGAGGGCCTCACTAAGTAGTTGAGGCTGGTTGCGAACCCGGATCCTCCTGTCTCAGCAGCCCAAGTACTGGGATTACAAGCATGAGCCACCACACCTGGCTTATTTTTATATATACTTTTATTGGTTCATTGTAATTTCACATCATAATGTAGTTCAGAGTGTTAGTGATGTACATGTACACAGCACTTGGTGAACTTCCTCCAGCTCCCTCCCTCTCCCTCCCTTTCCCTATACAAGATATTGAGATTGGCATTGGTATTCTCATGGCTGTATATAACGTCAATGGAAGTGCCTCCTTTCTTCAGTCTCCCCACCATCACCACCACCACAACCCTTTGCCAGACCACCTCCTTGCTCCACTGGCATTTCTCCTACATTATCTAAAGTCCCTCTTGTATCCCCCTTACTCCCTATCTTCCACATATGAGAGAAAATATATAACCTTTCGCTTTCTGTGGCTGGCTAATCTCACTTAACATAATAATCTCCAGGTATATCCATTTTCCTCCAAATTACCTAATTTGGTTCTTCTTTATTGCTTAGTAGAATTCCATGTGTGCATACCCCATAATTTTGTAATCCCTTCATCCGTTGATGGATACCTGGGTTGGTTCCATAATTTGGTTATTGTGAATTGTGCTGTTATAAACATGAATATGCATATATTACCATAATATTATGACTTAAGGCCATTTGGAAAGATACTCAAGAGTAGTATACCTGGATTATATGGTGGATCCATTCCCAATTTTCTGAAAAATCTCCACACTGACTTCCATAGTGGCTGCACTAATTTGCAATTCCACCAAGAGTGTATAAGAGTTTCTATTTCTTTTGAGGTATATTATAGAAGGCATATACACATGCAGATGTCCCCAATATATTTCCTACCAGCCTGGCACTCTCCACTAGAGTAATTTTTAAGGCACAACATATTTTAGGATATTATCTTAAAATTAGATAACTTACCAAAAGATGGAATTTTTCAACACATTGAACCTATTATAAGTATTGGAATCTACTAGAATGTTAACTTTGTGTGTCTTGCATGCTGTAATATCAAAATGCCTAGCGTGTGGCATACACTCCATAAATGTTGGCTGGGTGAATTAATGAATAAATGAATTATTCATTAATATTGAGCATAGATTCATTTATCAGTATGGATTAGGCTGTGATAATAGGTAATATGTATTAGGTTCAAGACTTTTTTTTTAATAGAAGCTTTTGGAAATAACTTTTGCATGGAAGTAGATGTACATCTAACATTGAGAAAAATAATCTGGGTTTAGTGTGAGTTTTGTCACAAAGCCCATGGGTGTCTGTTTAAGAGATAGAAGTAGAAGTCGGGCGTGGTGGCACACGCTTGTAATCCCAGCATTCGGGAGGCTGAGACCGGAGGATCTGGGTTCGCGGCCAGCCTCAGCTACCTAGTGAGGCACTCCGCAACTTAGAGAGACCCGGTTTCAAAATAAAGAATAAAAAATAGGGCTGGGGGTGTAGCTCGGAGGTAGAATGCCCCTGAGTTCAATCCCTAGTACCACAAAAAAAAAAAAAAAAAAAAAAAAAGAGAGAGATAGAAGTAGGAATCCTTAGCAAAGAGATGGACACACTAAAGAGAAGCTGGAATCATGTCAACCATAACTTTGTCTACTCCAAAATACTGCCACAGGCTAGTTGCCTCAGCTTTAGAATAAAAGGTAATCCTTCTTTCTCTGCATAGCAAAGTAGATATATAGTATGGTCTTTCTAGAACTTACATGAATTTCAATTTTTTCATATATTACCAAAATTCAAATAATAAACTCAATTTAAACTTGACTTGAGCTTGATTCTTGCTCAGCTAGAGAGAGGGAACTTACTTGTCCTAACTAGTTTCCACCTGTAGTTTTTCAGTCCTGCTGCCATGGTCACAATAGTGAGGTTGTAGAGTTGGCCAGGTATCAGCCCATGGAAAGCATAGGAAGTGGCATGTTTGTTCACAATACTCTCATGAACCAGGGTCCCTTTATCCAGTAGCTTCAGCCAGTATTGTTCCACATTCCCAGGACCATGGGACCAGGAAACCAGGAGAGAATTCGTCTTTGTGGAAATACTAACATCTTTCACTGGAGATGGCACTGGAGAGATAAAATGCGTATGCAAAATGTCATTCATAATGTCCACGTAGAAAGTATAGACACAGTCAGTTAGAAATCACACATTCATGAATGCTTTTCTGTATGTCTTAACTTGTGTCTTAGCAATAATGAACACTAGCACTCTGGAAATTTCCCTTGGACCTTGATTAATGCTCTCTTGAAAGCCCACAGCCTAAAGCTACATTGTAGTTAACTTGTCTCTTTTCCCCACTAGTAGGTATTAAGGTAGTTTTTTTGCCAATGAACATGGCATAGCAATAAATGGAAGAAACAAAGGAAAGAGCTATAGGGGATGAAAATTGGAATGAGAGGGAGGAAGAATGAGGGGAGAGCGAGTGATATAACAGACGTGTGTTTTCTGGAAGGAGGTAGTAATGGATATGGATACAATGACAGGTGAGTGCACGACAATGTCTTATTTTTCACCACATCAAGGAATAAAGATTTGTTTCAAACATAGAGATATTTAAGAAACATTGTGAGTTGGTGTTATAAGAACATTATACAAAGGAGAAAAACAACTAAAAAGCAAGTTTTGTGGCACAAACTTAGAACATGAAGTAGAAAATCCTGTTGCCTAGGGTTTGAATTGGAAGGGAAATTAGGGAGCATCTATTTTCTTTTTCTTTTTCCTACTGGGAATTGAACCCAGGGGCATTCTACCTCTGAGCTATACCCCCCAGCCTCTTTTGATTTCTAAGTAGGGTCTCTCAAAGTTGCTGAGTCACTGAGCCTGGTCTTGAACTTGCATCACTCTTGTCTCAGTCACTCAAATACTCAAATGATAGGTGTGTACCACTGTGCCTAGTGCATCTATTTTAAATTAGAGAAAAACTGAATTCCAGACACATCTCACAACTTACTCAAAATGACCCAGCGAGTTAGCAGCACAGTATGTTCAGTGCAGTCTTTCTACCGTATTACATGAACTTCTTTTGAAAGACTAGTTAGTTAATTTGTTTATCGTCTGGAGAGCATCCTCATTTCTATTCCTTGAATAACATATAACCTCAAAGGTATCATAGACTATTAACTATATAGTTCAGGTCTTACCTGTAGACCCATTGGTATAAACTGTAGAGGAACGTTTATCTCCAGAGATAGCTGTGATGGCAATATTATAGTAATTACCAGCAGTGAGGTTAAGAAAAGTGTGTTCATTCCATGAAGTACTTCCTTGAATTTGGACCCCCTGCACCTTTTGGTTATTATCATCGAATAGCTGCACCTCATACCAAGTGACTTTTCCAGGAGAAGGAGTCCACCAAATGTGCAAGCTGGTTGAAGTTGTCTTCTCTTTATCAACTTCAAACCTAGCAGGAGGTAAAGGATCTGCAAGGCAAATACCAAGAAAGAACACAGTGTGAAGAATTTTGCAAATAATTGCTTATATTGCAGCAATCCAGATTCATTTGTTTTGCTGCTTGAAAAACAAATTGGCATTTTGCTTCACTTTCAAACCTACCCTTTCTTTAAAAAAAAAAAAGCACAACACAGTGGCACATCCCTGTAATCCCAGTACTTGGGAGGCTGAAATAGGAGGATCACAAGTTTGAGGCCAGGCTCAGCAATTTAGCAAGACCCTGTTTAAAAAAAAAGAAAAAAGAAAAGGGCTGAAAGTGTAGCTCAGAGGTAGAATTCTCCTGCATTCAATCACCAGTACCATAAAACATAAACAAAGCAGAACACAAAGCTACTTAGTTATAGCTGTGTAAATTTCTTTTTCCAATAAAACTTTTTGGTTAAAGTAGCTATGAACTTGAAAGTTCAACCAAGGTTCTACTTTCTTTGGCAAGTTTAGCAAACTTTCTGAACATTGACAAACATATATACTGAGGATCTGAGCAGAAAATAAATATTATCGATGGGAATGTAAATTAGTACAGCTGCTATGTAAAACAGTATGGAAGTTCCTCAAAAAACAAAACATAGAACTATCATATGACCTAGCCATACCAATTCTGGGTATATACCCAAAGGAAATTAAGTCAGCACACGAGAACCTGCATACCTGTCTTTATGAAGGCACTAATCAAAACAGCCAAGTTACACAATCAGCTTAGTTAAAGAAAATACGCTACCTATACCCAACAGAATATTATTGTTGTTGTTGTTATTATTATCATTATTATTATTATTATTATTTTGGTGGTACTGGGGATGGAACCCAGGGTCCTTCTACTTCCAGGCTACACCCCCAGAGCTAGTTTTTTTTTTATTTCTTATTTGGAAACAGGGTTTTGCTAAGTTGCTGAGAGCCCCACTAAGTTGCTTGAGGATGGCTTTGAACCTGCGATCCTCCTGTTTCAGCCTCTCAAGAACTGGGATTACAGGAGTGTGCCACCATGCCCTGACACAACAGAATATTATTCATCTATAAAGAAGAATGAAATCATATCATGTGCAGGAAAATAGATGTAAGTGGAAGTCATCATGATAAGCAAAATCAGTCAGACACAGCAAGACAAGTATCACAAATGTGATACTTTCTCTCAAATGTGGGAATTTAAAAAAAAAAGTGACCTGAAAGTAGAAGAGGGACTATTAGGGAAGGGGATGTGGATGAGGTAAGTGGAGGAAGGGGAGGATAAGAGAGAGTATTAAGGAGGATGGATATAATTAAAGTACACCATATACACGTATGGAAATGTCATGGTGAAACCCATTACTTTGTACATGAATATGAATTAATATTTACAATAAGGAAAGTTAACATTAGTGATAAATAAATAAATTATTTGAAATTTGTACTGCTCTTTTTCCTAGGTTGTGGCTTACTGATACCATCTGCATACCGTTGGAGGTTTTTAGCTGTTAGACAACCACAAAAGCTGATTAGAACCCTATGGCAGGTTCATTTGCTCACAAAATGGATTCTCCCAAGAGCTGGGAATCCCTCTCTCCCTAGATCTTTGCAATCTTAGTTCTGGCTCATGCTGGAGTTGCCAGAGCCCCCAAAGCAGATGAGAATGGGAACGTTTTACACCTAGATGTTCATTTTGCCTCTCAAAACCATGGGTCGGTTTGAGGTGTACTGCTTTGCCTGTGTTGAATTCATCGTTGAACTTGAAATAGGATGAAGCGCCTATCTCTGGGTTAGGAACAAGGTCAATGGTATTTAAATTGTCTTACTGTGATATAAATGGAAAGCAAAGGCCTACATGCCTCTGTAATATTAAAGACTGTATCACCCCCACACAAAAGAATCCTAGAAATAAGACTGTCTCTGTTCTGAATGCTGAAATCCTACATGGTTCTTGGTCTAGAAAGAGACCAGTTTTCAAGGGTCAGGTCTAATATTTTAGCGACATGCCTATAGACACCTCAGCTCTTGTGTACCTCCTTGCAGACTCTATTTTGTTTGCAAGATAGCACCACAGATTCTAGACCTTACTAGAAATGTGTATTTTTTAAGAAAATACTTGTGATTAACATGAATACCAAAATAAATAAGATAACCTTGCTCTATCTTCCAAAAGCACTTAAGGACAGACAGCTTATAAGACTCTCCATAGGCAAATAGACACTTGAAATCTAGCCTAGGAAATCTAATGTCTCTGTGTTTTGTAGTGAGTACATCACATTGCAAAAGTCAAATATGCCATATGACATTTTATAATATCAATAATTAATAATAACACACGTTAGCTGACAAGTAAGTCAAGGTAGTAACTAAGCCCAAAGCACAGGTGAACTTGGAAGACAGAGTTGTGTGGTTCACACCATGGCATGGCTGCCAGCTTTACCTGAAGACCATAAACTTGGACTTAAGCCTGGCTTTGTGACTGTATTTGTGCACTTTGGGCAATTTGTTAACCTCTTTATGCCTCAATAATCCCATCTATGTAATGCTGATAATAGCACTATCTTTTCAGTGGAATTGTTATGTAGATTACATCACATATTACTTAAGATGCACTTAGAAGACTGCCTGGAGAGTGCTCATTTCTAGGAATTATTATGATTATTGTTCCTATAATCAAAGGAAGTTAATGCCACGGAAACAGTGACATTCAGCAGTTGAGAACCTGGGCTTTGGAGTCAGACAGAACTAAATACAAATTTTGGGTTCATCATATACCAGTTGTGAGACTTTAAGCAAGTTATAACCTAAGTCTCCCTTTTCTCATTTGTCTGGCAAGTATCATCATCATCATCATCATCGTAATATTAATAATAACACCTATGCTTCAAGGGGGTTTTGAGAATTAACAAGATAAAGAGGAGACTTTATCTGGCATACGGTGGTCACTCAGTAATAAAAACTTATTTCTGCTTTCTTAACCATAACAACACTTCTTTTCCTCTGAATCACTGACAAAATGAAGGCAAAAGTGGAACAAAAGAATTTTGAAACCAAACTGATAATGGCCAGAATTGATTCCTTCATAAAAAGGCCCTGATAAAATCTTAAAACTAACGTTTAAAAGAAAAATATCTCCAAGATGATTCTTATGTATAAGTTCTTAAGACAAAACTAGGTTTTTTTTGGGGGGGGGATATTATTTAGGTTATTTAGCCTACATAATAACCTATAATTAAGGATGTCATAATAAAAGGAAAGAAGATAATTTTCCCTCACAATAAGTTTTCTTGTTGCCTGGCAAGAATAAGGCATTTCACAAATGAGGTTTAAAGAAAGGAACAGTTCAAATAAGGTTACATCCCTTATTTGGTATCTACCAATCTGGAGGAGGGGGAGCAGGGTGGGATACATGAGATCTAATAGCCAAGTGGATGAGGCTGCATTTTTGCTGAAATGGCATTTTAAGGACAAGATGAGAGGGACAGTTGCTTCCAGTGATAGTTCAACCTGCAAAATATGGGCTATAAAAAAAATGAATTTTAAGGTTGCGTGCCTAGAGGGCGAAGTTCAGAAATGCAGACTTTATCTAATCTCTCTGAGCCAGAAAACAAAACAGTCAATCCTTTGTGCATCCGCTAGAACAAAGGAACAATGAGACTGGGAAGTGCCTGGGCTGCAGAGAACCTGCTCTGGAAACAAACACTTAAAACTCATTTGTACTGTGATAAAGCCCTTGGCTGCCAGAGTCCACCATTGCTACAAGCCACTGAAGTCAAACGGCTTTCACACTTCTTAATCTAAGCCCAAAGGAAACTCTGCTATTATAAAACTTTTCATTATTTTATTCAATACAAATTAGATACTTCTCTCAGGGGTATGAATTTCATGTATATGCATTTCATTTATGTGTGTGGAGAGAAACACAGATTTCTAAATACTACTTGACAATTTAGTTATACCTCTGTAATTTTCTGATCACAGATAATTAGAAAATCCTATGTGGCTTCTATAACCTGTGTTGACAATTAGAAGTATTAGCACAAATATATGTGCATTTTTTTTTCCTTTTTGTGGTACTGGGAAGGGGCATTCTGCCACCAAGATACACCTTCAGCTCTATTTTATTTTTATTTTGAAATAAGGTCTCACTATGTTGATGAGACTCTATTTGCTGAGGCTGGCTTTGAACCTGTGATCCTCCTGTCTTAGCCTCCCAAGTACTAGGATTACAGGCTTGCGCCACCATGCCTTGTTATATGTATGTATTTATATCACTTCTCTGATTTTTCCACTCATCACTTTTACACACAGTAACCAATAAAGTATTACAAAAATATAAGGACTGTCAAAAACCATAACCCAGCCGGGTGTGGTGGCGCATGCTTATAATCCCAGCATTTGGGAGGCTGAGACCAGAGGATCCGGGTTTGCAGCCAGCCTCAGCTACCTAGTGAGGCATTCCACAACTTAGTGAGACCCTATTTCAAAATAAAGAAGAAAAAATAGGGCTGGGAGTAGAGCTCGGAGGTAGAATGCCCCTGAGTTCAATACCCAGTACCGCAAAAAACAAAACAAAACAAAACAAAAAAAACAACCCCATAACCCAATACTTTAATCTTGATCGATATATGAAAATTATCATTAGCTATAAATTCAAGACATCTTTGTGCCATCTTGGTTCCAGAAAGACCTGGTTATGGAATGTCAAATGCAAAATTTTTCACTATGCATCTGATGTACTTGAATGAATCTACCAGCATCAGGAAGTCCTGGAATTTCATTTCTCAATGGAAAAGACAAAAGTTGGAAAAATTCCTGAACCAAAATGAATTTTTTTAAAGTGTGACTTAGAAGGAGGGAGAAAATTAAGTTTGTAATGCAAGTAATATTTTTTAACCAGAGCAGGGTCATTAAACCTTAGTATTTATTAGTATTATTTAGTATTTATTGGCATAATATTTATTTGGTATTTAGTGGTAAGTCATTAGAACTAAGAATTTCCAGGCTTTTTAGAATTTGAAATGAAAGAATTTATTTTAAAAATATTTAAACTATCTTAGATAAGCAAAGAAGATGATGGAGGGGGGAACACCCTAATGCACATGATGTACTTTCACAAATATATCAAAGTCAATCACTAAACTGAAGTGAGGAGGGAGGGGGAGGGAATGGGGTGGGACTTGGGGGAAGGGTTAAATGAGAGATATGTGCATGTATGCCTCTATCAGCTTATACCTAACAAAGTTGTATGATTACAATGCACTAATACAAAAAAAATCCTAAAAAATATATATTCCAACTTATAATAATAGGAGTATAGCCAATTGATGGATTGGTAGCTTCTTTTCTTGAAGATATTATAGGCTCCACGTCATATCTGTGTAGGATCTCATAGTTTACAATGTGCTTTCTCAGTTGGAACAGGGGCTTGGAAACATTAAGTGACTCATTCAAGTATAGGTACCAGGTACTACGGCTGAGTGTTCTTTCTACCACACATCAGCTGTCCTGGTGTGGGAAATGATGTCATGAATTGCATATTCATTGTAAGAACAACAACAAATCAAAATAGAAGTCTATGGAAAATGATAGGCATACTTCTAGATTTTTTCAATTGGCAGTTTGACTTTTAGCATAGTAAAAAATGAATAACAATAATAATGACAGTTAAATCTAATTTTGCAGTCATGAAAGTTTCCTTGATATCTCTCTCTCTCTCTCTCTCTCTCTCTCTCTCTCTCTCTCTCTCTCTCTCTCTCTCTTTCTCCCCCTTCCCCCTTCCTCCCTCCCTCTCTTTTAGATATTTTTTTCTTATCTGTTACTCCCTCTGCCCCACTGTTATTACCTTCCCCTGGGGTTTCATCAGCTTGTGCTGGGTTACTTCAAGAGTTTTCTAGGCATCCTCCTTATTTTCCTTTTTTTTTTTTTTCTTTTTCTCCTCTATTGTCAAATTACCTAGCCAGGCATGGTGGCGCACGCTTGTAATCCCAGCATTCGGGAAGCTGAGACAGGAGGATCTGGGTTCGTGGCCAGCCTCAGCTACCTAGTGAGACACTCTGCAACTTAGTGAGACTCGGTTTCAAAATAATAAAAAATAGGGGTGGGGGTATAGCTCGGAGGTAGAATGCCCCTGAGTTCAACCCCCAGTACCACACACACACAAAAAAAACAAAAACAAAAACAAAACACACACACAAAAAAAACCCCCAAAACCAAAAAAGCCCAAATTACCTCTGTATCTCTCTCCCCTGTACTTCCTTCATTTCCCTTTAAGCATTCACAACTTTTCATGAGTTCCCATTTCAGGACAAAGTCTCAGATTCTTTATAGGTACTCTCAGAAACTGGGTACCTTTCCCTTTCCAACTTTATCTTTCGCCAATGTCTCACTCTAGCCCAAGAGATCTTTTTTGATAACTACAGAGCCAACTTCTGTATCCTCACAGAAATTGGAATACCATTCTAGTTAAAAGCAGAGTGATTAGAAGATTTGTTTGCAAGCATCATTTATATAGAACTTGACATCAAATGGAATAAACATCAAGTATTCACATAAAAGACTTAGAGATTTTCTTGTGCAAGTCAGGGTGGGATGGGACAAAAGTCTACCATTCCTGGTGTAGAAATAAGAAATAAAATGAGAAATAAAACAACATGGGAAAAGGATTGTTTATAACCTCTAGTTCATCAAATACATTTCTAGGAGATAAATTTCCTTTGTTATTGATGCTGTTTGGCTACAGTCCATTTTATTGCTTACTTTAAAATTGATGCAATATATCGTGCTAATACACCAAGTTGCTGTACATTAGATTTAACATCTTTATGTACTAGATGTAAAATTCAGTTGCTATAGAGCTTTTAGAATTCTAACAATCTCAAAAGGGAAATTAAAGCAATTTTGACAGTTATTTGCTTTATCATTAACAATGCAGGCTACCATGCTAACTTGTAGGTTATCTATGAAGAGCTAAGTATTAAAATGCTGATGGAGGCTGGAACTCAGAATCCACAATCTACTCAGGGAGTTATGTCATATGTGAAAAGGGTAAACAGAAAGTTGAGCTGTCACAGAGATTGACTTTGATGTTAGACTTAGACCTGGGTTCATCTCAACACTGTTACTTCCAACAAGGGTAGCTTTACGTAAGTTATTTCGCCTCCTTGATCCTTAGTTCCTCATCTGTAAAATTGAACCGACAACACTTATTTTATAGAGTTGTGTTAAAAGGTAATGGAGATGAAGTGTTAAGTGCAGTCCCTGGCACATGATGGATACTCAGTAAAAAGTAGTTGGTATGAGTGTTGAGTATGCTTAGGACCAGGGGTGTTTCAGATTTGGAAGTTTTTCATATTTGGGTGTTTACATGCTCATAATGAGCTATCTTGAGGATGAACCCAAGTCCAAATATAAGATTCACTTCTGTTTCATTGTACCTTATACATTGCCTAAAGTTAATTTTATATACTATTTTTTTTTTTTTTTTTTTTGCGGTACTGGGGATTGAACTCAGGGGCATTCTACCTCCGAGCTATACCTCCAGCCCTATTTTTTATTCTTTATTTTGAAACCGAGTCTCACTAAGTTGCAGAGTGCCTCACTAGGTAGCTGAGGCTGGCCACGAACCCAGATCCTCCGGTCTCAGCCTCCCGAATGCTGGGATTACAAGCGTGCGCCACCACGCCCGGCTCTATTTTTAATAATTTTATGCATGAACCAAAGTTTCTTGGCATGGAATTTTCTACTTGTGGCAGCATATTAGTGTTCAAAATTTTTTGAATGTTGGAAGATTTCAGATTAGGGATGCTCAGCTTATAGTAATAAAGGCAAATATGTATGCTAAATCTGCAAAGTGGAGAATGATATTCCAGGGCTAATGTCTTAGAAGCAGGCTTCATGAAAAAGGTGAAGTTGAACAAATCTGGAAGGTCAACTAGGACTTAAAAATCAGAGAGAAGAAAGCAATTGCAGAGTGAGAGAGAGGTTCAAACTAAAGTATTGGAAAGTTCACTTCTAGAACCACATCAGCACTGAAGGTATCCAGACAACTTTCAGAAACTATTGTACCCTCATTTCCACAGTGTCCTGCAGCAGCCCTGCAACAATTCTTGGATATCAACAGCTAAAACTTTTTCAATATTGTCTAAAGTGTTGCATGAGTGCAATACAAAGAGAAGTCCTTTGGACTCTGTTTCTGATCAGATTGCTGCCCCCAAACCTTCTTACATAGAAACTCACAAGATAGCCGGGCGTGGTGGTGCACGCTTGTAATCCCAGCATTTGGGAGGCTGAGACCAGAGGATCCGGGATCGAGGGCAGCCTCAGCTACTTAATGAGGGACTCTGCAACTTAGTGAGACCCTGTTTTAAAATAAAGAATAAAAAATAGGGCTGGGAGTATAGCTCGGAGGTAGAATGCCCCTGAGTTCAATCCCCAGTACCAAAAAAAAAAAAGAAACTCACAAGATATCACTTCTTGACATATAGTTCTGTACCTGGGAATCTAAGAAGTTTTTGTCAGTGTTGGGCATGGTAATTATATTGTGGTTGTGTTAAATATCCTTATCTTTCAGAGATGCAGTGTGAAATACTTACAAGTGAAATTAGATGATGACTTGAATTTTTCAAAATGATAGGCAGTAGGGGTTGAGGTGAGGGTATAGCTAAAACAAGGTTGGCCATAAATTGGTAATTATTGAAGGTAGGTGATGTACATGGTGGCTCATTATACTTTTCTTTTTACTTTTTAGGGTTTGATTTTTGTCCACGTAGAAGGAAGAAGAAAACTGAAAATAGAAATCTATATGTATACCTTGCTATGTTCGTTTTAATTATATATATATATATATATGTTTAGGGCATATATAGATTTTAATTGATATTCATTGATATACACAGAATGGGCTTAATTTCTCCTACAAGAACAGGAAAGTGTCAGTATTATCCTTTATCCCCCAAGGAGATTCCAGCAAAGTGGTACCTGGGAATGAAAGGCAAAATAGCTTTTTTTTTTTTTTTTTCTGTTCTTTCATTTTGTCTGGACAAAATAAACTGGCTTGTTTCATTCTGTATAGGTAGATGAGCTTGACCTTAAAATTCCTGTAGTATATAGACTGCAAGTGGCTGGTTGCTAAATACTGAATTCATCACGAAAAGTTTAACACAATTGAAAATCAATAGTGCCTCATAATTTCTTCACACTAAAACACACTTAATCATTATTTCACCCTGGTAGGCAAAGTATGCATAGATTTAAAATGTGTCATAATATATTTTCCCTCTTTAAAAGCTGACTTGAAAGTAATAAAATATGGTGCAATTTGAAAGAACTCATGCCAACTTAAAAATAATATCCTTTCTGCAAAAGAGTGAAAAGAATATTAGAATTGGAGCCAGTTAACCAGGGATGAAGATTAGCTGTGTGGATTCATGAAAATTATCAGGTCTTATGAAGATTAGTCTCATATCCAACCTGTAGTAAATTTGCTACACACTTAGTATGAGACAAAAATTGTTCCAGGTTTTACGTATGAAACAAAAAAATCTAATAACAGCTCTATGAAGTAGGTATTATTATTATCATCTCCTCTATAGTGTTTAAGAGAGCTGTAGAGTGTTAATAACTTGCCCAAAACAGCTTGACTAGTGAGCAGTGGAGATAGCTTGACTTCAGACCTCAACTCTTAACCCTTTGAACCCCTTGCAATACCCACTCCACAGGATTGCCATGAAGATAAAATTAAACATGTGATCAGTATAACATATATTTTATACTCTTGTGTACTAAATATAGATGATGAAAGTGTTTTATATGCTGGTCAAAGAGCAAAAAAAATAGAGTTTTTTTTTAATTATTCTGGAAGACAAAACTCCCAGACATTATAGATTTAATCATGCATACACAGGCATAATCCTAGAATCTTAATGCCAATAGATAATAGAAAACATATCAATATCTCTGGTAAATCACTGATTTACCTTGATATCTAATATAGATTTCCTCCACCTCTATTCCTTCTAAATTCTGACTCAATTCATGTGGGGTAGAAACCAGGAATGTTTTTATAGGAAGTTCTTCAAGAGATTTTGATGCTTGTAAATTTGCAGATAGTTCTGAGAAATAGTGGCCTATTTTTGAAGCTGTACAAGTGTTATGGGATGAAATCTGCCTCCACCAAACTTATATGTTGATGCTGAAAACCCTAGTATCTCAAAATGGAGCTGTATTTGGAGATAGGGCCTTTAAAGGTCTGATTAAATTAAGTTTGGGGTCACAGAATAGGTTCTAATCCAGTATGACTAGTGTCCTTTCAAGAAGAGGAGATAAAAACACAAAATGCATAGACTGACAACCATGTAAAGACACAGCACCAAGGAGATAATCTGCAAACAAAGGAAAGAGACCTGAGAAGAAATCAAACCTGCAGACACCTTGGCCTTGGATTTCTAGCTTCCAGGATTGGGAGAAAATAAATTTCTGTTTTTAAATCACCCAGTTGGTAGTATTTTGTTATGTTGGCCCTAGCTAAACAGTACAATAAACATTTTGAAGTGGAAATAATAGTGGATATGGTGATTTGATAATTAAAGTCCTTCAATATTTTCATTAAAGACAAAGGAATCAGCCATATTAAGAATAACTAGAGTCATTTGAGGTGGGTTTTGTGTTTTTTTGCCTTTTTTTTTCTAGGCTGATTAATAAGAACTGAAATGGACTAACTAGATGGCAAATGCCAATGGAATATTCTTTCCACAAGTAAAGTTCTTTACACTATTTTCTTGGGCTCCACAGTGCATTCATAACCCAAGACAAGATAATATTTTTAGTATATGTACATTATCCTGCTAAAATATTCATTTCATTAATTCACATTTACCTATATCCACATATCCATCCATCATCTATTGCTCCATCTATCTTCATTACATAATCAATTTATTGAACACCTACCATGTGCTAAATAAGAACATATATCTTAATGCTGGATCCCCTAAAAGTACCCACAAAAGT
Organism: Graphiurus murinus; assembly: GCA_004027655.1. Taxonomy (NCBI): domain Eukaryota; kingdom Metazoa; phylum Chordata; class Mammalia; order Rodentia; family Gliridae; genus Graphiurus; species Graphiurus murinus. The sequence goes on from PVLC010000594.1 coordinate 124,958, forward strand.
TCTAAATATAATTTTTTTTTTTTGAGATGGGATATCACTAACTTGCCTGGACTGGCCTTGAACTTGTGTCAGGTATGAAAATACATGAAGTGGTATTCCAGTGAATTGGTATCTAAAATGAGAAGTTATAACTCAGCTCTAGAGAGTTCCAGGCAGATGGTTTTGCCAAACCTTTCACTAGTTTAAGAAAATCCATACATTTGGGTTTTTATGTGAACTGCCATTTTTAATGCTAGTGAAATAATCCGGATTTTTTTCCCACAAACACGATATAAGCCAAACAGAACGTAACTATTATTTAGACCCCAAGACATTCCAAAAGGTTACCAGTCATCTTTATAAGCTCACCAATCACCACTAGTCATTTGTTCCCTGTCGTGCCACACATGCTCAATGAATGTTGGTTGCACTTAATTTGGATTTACATTTTTTGATATTGATTTTAAACCTAGAATGAAAATTTGACTATTGCTATAAAACTACCCATTTAATTAGTTATTTTTAAACCCTGAAGGTCAAGTCCACAGGACAGCAAAATAACTAGCTACTTTAGATACTTTATGAGTAAAAATTATCAGAAAAATTACACTTGAAGTGATAGAGGGATCATCCAAGCAACTACTGTATCTATCTGGATTATGTCTTGCTATCTTTCTAGACTAGTAACAGGCAAAATGTAACAAGAAAATCATATATGTATATTTTGAATGGTTTATTTTTTTGAAGTTTTGTCTCAGCCTTGATATTGTCTTAGTTGATATTGCTTTAAAATAGTAAAATATGATTTTATTGATTGAGCTCATCTCTGAAGTTTAGCAATCAATATTGAGGAATTCTAGTACTTTCTCTGAATGAAATGAACAATTTGCATGTGTCCTTAAAATACAGAAAGTACAATGACAAATAAATAAATAACAAGCAACTATAAATTGTCTTCCTGAAGCAATTTTAAAATATCTTAATTTTTAAAAAATTTTATTTGAATAAAATATTTATTTAAAAATGTAGAGAATTCTACATTATATAAGTACGTGTAGAAAAATTATCACTACCAAACACTATCTGAAAGTAGAGTTTATCCTGAAACCCACAAAATTGGTGGTAAAAAGTACCCCCTTAGCCGGGTTGGTGGTGCACATCTGTAATCCCAGTACTTGGGAGACAGGAGGATTGCATTTTTGAGGACAGCCTCAGCAACTTAGTAAGGCTCTGAGCAACTTACCCTATTTCCAAATAAGAAATGAAGTAGGACTGGGGGTGTAGCTCGGAGGTAGAATGCACCTGGGTTCAATCTCCAGCAACACACACACACACACACACACACACACACACACACACACACACACACAAATGTACCTCTGTAAGGAAAATGATGAGACTCCTGAATGCTAACGTATTGTAGGTGCTTAAATCTTGTTTCACTCAATATGGTCAATAAGATGCAAATATTTCTTACATTTCACACACTCCTCTGGATTTGAAACACTACTTTCAGAACTAAACTCAAAACCTGTTCTATTAGTAACACCCCAGTGAATCCTTCTTCAATATCATGTTTTTCAAAAAGTAAATCCACTGGGTTGGAAAACTGTATCCTGGCTTTTTAAGGTTTTCACTTTTTTTCCAACAAGGTTTCAAAAACTCACCTACTTTGACAAATTGCTCTGCCCCACTGAACACACATACAGTTGGCTAGACTCTTTTTCAAATGTTATTAACACATCTGGAAGTTCTATGTTATAAATTTCACAGTATTAGTAATATGAGTGTTCACAGAGCTGTCTTTAAATATCAAGAAACTAATAATGTTGTGACTGGAAATCCAGCTGCTTAAACTTCTGTAAAATGTTCTAATTACGTGTTTGCTTTTAGACTCTCTTTGGTTCAATGTAAAAAAACAAAACAAAACAAGCAGATTCTTAACAAGAAGGTTCCCTTTTCAATGTAAGCTCCTACAATTCTCAGAAATTATCTAAAAGTTTCATGTGAAGTAAGCCAAATGATGTAATTGGATATTATGATTTTTTTTCCTTGAAAAAAATAAAATAATTAATATTTGGCTACAGGATCCCAATGAAATTTCCTGGCTCAGCTATAACTGCCCTTCAAACTGAATGTTCTAACACTTCTTTAAATAACTATAGCTAAAGAAATGATCTTTGTTCAAGTTGAAATGTGAAAGAATAGTAAGGCTAACACATTTCTAAATTTAACTTTCAGAATTTTTACTTGAATTTGAATTCCTGAATGAGAGTAAGGCTTCCTCATTGTAAATAACATTACAAATAGAGTTAATGTTAAAGACTAGTGAAACCACAGAACATCAGAATCACTACAGAATTTGTAGCGTGCCTCTGGGTGGTTATGGGGATTACATAAGGTAATGCACACCAGTAGCCTTGGCATTTGGTAAGAACTTGGACCTGAATGACCTAGTCCAACACCCTAATTTTACAGGTAAGAGAACTCGGGCAAGGAAGACAAACTCTTAGCATATACCCGGGGAAAGATTTACAAAAGGGGTAAGAAAAATAATTGACTTGAGGTGCAAAGTAATCAAAGGACGTTATCTAGTATCAAGCTGTGTTGGTTACTCAAGAGACACAAAATAATTTTTGCACTCTCATTTCAAAGGGCTTTTCTAATTTCTCCCTATGAAAAGCTCTCTACTGTTCCTGAAGATTTTATGTCTTGGTTCTAAAAATAAAGCTAAGTTGAGGAAAGGCATATCCTCAATCATTGCACTTCCAGTATTTATTCTAAAAACATTTACTTAAAATTACTCCAGGGGTTGACAACTTAATGTGATGGAAGCTCAAACCACATCACTTTGGCAAATTCCCTCCATAGTCCAAGATGTCTCTTTGCTGCACCCCCAACCCCTTCCAGCGGCCAGTCAGTCAGCTGCTGTTTTCAGCACTAAGGAAGTTTCTGAAAGTCAACCCAGCTGCTTCTGGCCAGATCTGAGGAGACTAGATATCCTTGACCATATTTATCTTCACAGGTATTTTTACCTTTATTTCTTTATATGCCCAGAACTCAAATGAAATAAGAGGTTGAAAAGGCAGGGCCCAGCCTAAAGGACCATGGCCATCCCATTGCAATTGCACCTGTCGCTCTTTACCTGTCTGCAAGGCCACAGTTCTTTCTTCTCCATCCAGAGAAACAATCGTGAAATTATAGAGGGTTCCTGCTTGTAAATTCTTGAGGTTACATCCATACGTGGCATTGTCTATCCGAATGGGGTGGCACCACGCAGCCCCCGAGGTGTTACTGCTGTAGATGAGGCTAAAGTTACAGGGTGACCCTAAAGTTCTCCACTGGACAGACACCGACAGGCTGGAGACCCTGGACTCAGTCAGGGTGAAGTTACATCTCAATGGCTTCGCCAGGCCAATCTGCAAAGAAATCAGAGAGCACAGTTAAAGCCAGCCTTCTGGATTACCCGGGGATGTGTCCCTCGCGAATGCCCCAGTAGCTTCTAAGCATCCCCACGCCCAGCTCAGCCTGTCCTTTGGGGAGGCGGCTGGTAACTTTATCCCTCCTTGCTCTCCCTAGGAAGCAGCTGGAGAGAAGGTGGCTTTCCCCTTTGACAGCAGGATCTACTGACAGTTTGGCTGGGAGTTTCAGAAGAGGATGTCTCTTTCCCAGAGAGGAAGAAATTCTGCCACCTCTCCTTTCAAAGCAGCACTTGGGAGACTGGAAAGTGGAGCGGAATGTGGTTCTCAGGCGGGGAGGGTCGCTTCAGTCCCCAGACCCCTCCAGGGCCACTCACCTGCAGCAGGCTCATTGTGATCCACAAGGCCAAGCCGGCTCCATGGTTCAGCATTGCTCTCAGTGGTTGAGACCCACACGGAACCCAGGGGGCCGGGTGGCAGTCACTTGTTGCGCGCGCTCAGCGCGCCCCGTGGGCGCAGCGCGCTTCCCTCGGGGCTGGCGACGCACAGGGACTTCGGCGGCTGCGGCTTGTGCTGCCGGCCCGGGCGGGCTGCGGACGCGACAGGCGGTGGGGGCCAGCAGCGCGCAGCCCTTCCCACGCTGCCATTCTGACCCGCATGCCTCGCCCCGAGTCCCGTCCGCGGACTTCCGCAATCAAAAGGCAATTTCCTCGTCTCCCGGCAAAGGAACAATGCGCTGGAGAGGGAGGGAGCCCCGAGGAGCCAACGCCTGAGGCTGCCAAGGGGGCCTGAGGCCAGCCAGGCTGCCCCCGCGGCCCCGGGCCGCCGCCTCCCCCGCCGAGGGTCGCGTCTGGGTCCGCGGGGCAATGCCCTCCCCTCCTCCGGACTTTCACTTTTCCCCACTCTGAGGTCCTCAACCCTGTCCTCTCAGCCACACTCTGTGCCTGCTCCCTCTCACTTTTCAAGCCCCCCCCCCCGCCCTTCCTCCCTCCACACCCCTCCCTATCTTCCTTCCTATCTTTCTCCTCTGCTTTCTCCAGGGTCTCTTTTCCCAGGATTAAACTTGACCGCCAACACTCTTTCCTGGAGCCTTTTATTAGAGTGTCTCTGCCCTTCTCACCTCGAAGGATTCATGCCTTGCAAGATGCAGCCCTTAACACCAGCAAGAGAGAAGGACCGCCCCCCCTCCAAAGAGCCCTTCCACTGTCCACTTGAAGAGGTTCTTGGTTCACTCTCTCCTTTCTCTTGTACACATCTGTGGGCTCCCTAAATTTTATGCATGAACCAACCACAAATACAATCAGCACCCGGGATTCAACCTACTGCAAAGCAGTTTCAACACTGATGGTCCTGGAATGAAAGCCATTTCACCCAGAAGTTGTACAGCCAATAGAAGAAAGCAATCTCTCTCTCTCTCTCTCTCTCTCTCTCTCTCTCTCTCTCTCTCTCTCTCTCTCTCTCTCTCTCCTCTTCTTTTCTTTTCTTTTCTTTTCAGAAAATACTGTGTATGGGTGGCCCAGCTCTCCACAGATTTACAAAGAAATGACCTTTAGTCAGATTTCAGCACTTCATAATAGGTCCTTTAGCAACTGCCTCAGTTCCTGAATGATTATTCATCTAAAAATGGATCTTAGAAAAGCCTTCAATATTCAAAGAGCAAAAACATTTTACTGTACTCAGGTGATAATAGCAAAAATACTGCAACAACTTTTTTTTTTTTTTGAGGTGCCAGACCTAACAAAAGAGATGAGATTCCACATTATAATTTTCAAATCGGTGGGAAAAGATAATCTTTCCCTTTCTTTTTTCAAATAGAGTATACATAAAGCTGTATTCTTGGCTCCTATACCTAACGTATCTACTTTGAGGAAAAATAGAAGGAAGGAAAAAGTGAAGATTGTTTCAATTCTCTTAGAAAACATGTTTCTCAAAAATCTCTTAATGAAGAATGAACTTTCTTTCCCTTCAGAGATTCCATGGGCTTTTAATCTGCAGCCAGACCAGAGATCTCAAATCTCCCTTTCAAGTTAGCAAATGCTCAAAGAAGGTCAAACCTAAAACATCTGTATATTTCTGGGAAAACAGAATATTTCCTATTTCTCTACCCAGGTCACTTGTCTGAGTAAAGAGCTTTTACTCTCTGTATTTGGCCCCCAAGTTCAATGCTTTGCACAGCCTGGTATACCTTTCAGTCCATCAGAGACAACCCTCTTCTCTCCTTGGTAGACCGAAAGCTTTGTTACAAGCTCCTGCTGCCCCCAGCCTTTATAGGAGTCCTTTTTCAACTTTATTCCTTTTTAAATTACCTTTTGGTCCGGTTATATTCAGAAAACAATGTGACTATCTCTACTGTAAAACTAGAAAAAATACTTTAAATGCTTTGCAGAGCTATTATGAATAAATGAGATCACATATTAAAGCACCTTTGCAAACTTTGATGTGCTGGGCAAGTGTGAGTTTGCCTAGTAACATGTCACATGTCAATCATATTTTGGTTCTGCTGTCTTTTAAATTCACTCATTATACAAGTCCCACTGACTAATTTCTGCTGCTCCTCCTCTGTCTTTTCCACTGAAGTCTTCAATTTTTCTTAGAGGTTAGTTCTCAGATTTGGAGTCATCCAACTTAAATACACGAAATACCCTTCTGTCCTTTGTGAAATCTCCCAATAAATCCCATCTCCTCCAAGCTTTCGCAAACATATTTTAAAATTATATGCTACCTATCAGTTATTTTGCAGCTAAATTTCCAATATACTTCTAACAATCCTTCCTTATAATGCAGGCAAGTATACCCAAAAGACAAAATTTGAAGGGAACCAATCAAATATGGCAATTTTGATAAAAAATCCTCACAAAAGTTTAGATGCTTCCAAATTAACAATGACCTGCTGCTGATGACCTTGGGCACAGGAATTAGGAAAATAAAAAGTAAATTTCTTTAAATATAATTATTTTATATTTGATCTATCAAAACCAGGCATCTCCCTTTAAAATATGTTTTATATATTTTAATATTCTCAATATATATGAAGAATCATAGCAATACATGAAGGAAAGAACCAATATTTATAAACATTTTTTTCAAAATGTATATGACTACCAGGTTTGTTTTGATTTCAATCTTCAGGCTGATAGCAGAGCTTCCGAATAAATAGTGAGGACTAAATAACCCATAAGAATTAGCATACTATGAAACAAGAGGGAAAGTTTAAACTCAGGCTTTTACTGATTCCATTTTCCCTTGTCAAATCATATAGAGATAGTATTGTTATGCAAAATCAGAGAGAATAGCAGTAGAGGAAGTATAGCACTGGGCAAAGCTGCCTGATATCATCTTTTCTATGAAGAGTTCATTTGAAACTCCTGTACAGAGTATAAATAGGTTGATTCATTTTGTCCTTTGTTCTCATCTTTGTTTGGAATTCCTCAACTTCTTTTGAGCCTATTTATCCTGCATAATGATACTTCATTTGCTTTAGAAGTTACTGTGTTCCAGGAACTCGGGAACAGCCACTCTGTGCCATTTCAGGGCTAACCTTTCCTCCTGGCCTCTAGGACACCTTTCCCAGACTACATGGGAAGAGTGGGGCTGCTTTTGATTAGACATCAGTGAACAAACAGCAGTCTTTTTTTAAAAAAAAAGTTATAACAATTAATAATAATGTTATAATTAATACAATCACTAATTATGGATTCACAGCTGAAAGGTACAGATCTTATCATATTATGAACATACATGTGACAGATACAGCTGGTCCTCAGGGGCCCAGGACCCACTGTTTCAGACTTGCTACTTTATTTTTTACATATTTTTATATTTAACTTGTTTATTATAAAGAATATTACAAAGGTGCAAGTAAACAGTCAGATGAAGAGATAAATGAGATTGGGGCTGGAAGGTACGTCTCCATGGAGTTGGAAGGCACCACCCTCCCAACACATGGATGTGTTCTTTGTCACTTCTTGGAAGCCTTTGCACCTCGTCCTTTGAGTTTTCAGATAGTAGGTTGATTGAATTGACCATTGGCAATCAACCCAACCCTGGGCCCTTTCACCTCCCTGAGATCCCCTCTAACCTTCCCAGCATTCTAACTGGTTCTCTTGGCAACCAGAGCCCCCCCCCCTGTGGTTATCTAGGGTCTCTCATTAATATAAGTTCAGGTGTGTTTGAACAATACTGTCTTTTACCTTTATCACTCTGGAGCTGTTCTGGAACTATGTCAAGAACCAGGGACAAAAGATCAAATATTTTAACAACAGATACTCCTTTTACTTTCCTCACTTAGGGAATTTCAGGGATTGTAGGAGCTATGAGCTGAGACCAAGATGAAAATCAAAATATAGATGCTCCTTGATCTACTGTTCTGGGGCTATGTCCCAACAAACCTATCCTAAATTGAAAATATTGTAAATTGAAAATGCATTTAGTGTACCTAACTTACTGGACATCATAGCTTGGCAACCGTGGGGTGCTGCTTGCTTACCCCCACGGTCACGTGGCTGACGGGGAGCTGCAGGTCACTGCCATTGCCTGGCATCACAAGAGAATATTGCTTCCCCAGGAAAAGATCAAAGTATGGTTTCTATTGATTGTGTACTGTTTTTGCACTATTGTAAAGTTAAAGAGTTGTTAGTGGGGGACCATCTATCTAGATACCATAATATCACAGCCCACTCCCGTGGGTTTGGACTATGGATCCCTTACAGCAAAATAATCATACCACTCAGACTTTTAACATTTGTTGTAACATTTATAGAACAGGTACAACTACAGTACCAACACAAAAATGCCAAACACTTAGAGAAGCCAGTGTGAGATGGGGGTCAATTTAAAGAAACAACTAAGCCGGGTGTGGTGGCACATGCTTGTATTCCCAGCATTTGGGAGGCTGAGATCAGAGGATCCGGGTTCGCAGCCAGCCTCAGCTGCTTAGTGAGGTACTCCACAACTCAGTGAGACCTGGCTTCAAAATAAAGAATAAAAAATAGGGCTGGGGGTGTAGCGCGAAGGTAGAACACCCCTGAGTTCAATCCCCAGTACCGCAAAAAAACAAAAACAAAACAAACAAACAAACAAAAACTAATTAGTCCCATGAAGCCATTACAAACACTTTCATATTTTCGTACTAGCTTTTATTCTTTTTCTCCCTTGATTTACTATTTTTTTTAACCTTATAATATACTTGTATAGAACTGCCCAGCACAGAAATTAATGGAGGGTTGGCTAGATCTAGTTCCTCTTGAGGCTAGTCAGTTTCCCAATGCATTTGCTCATCACTATCAGTATTATCACAAAGTGTATTTACACCAGGGAGTTGAATCTTAGCCAGTAGCACCAGTATTACCCCGTACTGCAGTATGCCCATGGCATCGTTCCGTTTCCTTACAAAATAGGTCAGTGAGAATTATCGAGGCATTTGCTTTACCTTCCCAACAGAATCTGCTCTTGCTCATATGCCAGATATTAGTAAGGACAAGTGTCATTACAATGGGCTGACTTGATAACTTCTGCATTCCAAATTAACTGGGGACAAAGTCAACCACTTGTCTACTCTCACAGCCTGGTTTCTACTCAGCTGTTGAATAGCAGAGCCCACTTCCTGCTACAGGGAAGAAGCAAGCGGTATTTAGAATAGGTCCTTTCTCTCCTAACTGTACTGCGGGATATGGTTTTGGGGTTTTTTTTTAATTTTTTTTTTTTTTGTAGTACTGGAGATTGAACCCAGGGGCATTCTATCTCCAAGCTACACCCCCAGCCCTATTTTTTACTCTTTATTTTGAAACAGGGCCTCACTAAGTTGTGGAGGGCCTCACTAAATTCCTGAGGCTGGCTGCAAACCTGGATCCTCCAATCTCAGCCTCCCAAGTATTAGGATTACAATACCACCATGCATGGCTCAGGATATGTTTTATTTCATTTGGGGGTGGGGAGGCTAGTCAAAATATATTGATGTAAATTACATTTTTGGAGAGCCAAAAAATCCCATATGTGGGTCCCTGGAGTCTCAGCAGCCAGGACAGAGGACCATCACATCATGGCCACTTCAGTCTCCATTGGTATTAGAAACAGTCCAGTCTGGTGGGCATGGTGGCACACACCTGTAATCCCAGTACTTGGGAGGCTGGGACAAGAGGATTGCAGGTTCAAGAACAGCCTCAACAGTGTAGCAAACTCTCAGCAACCTAGCAAGACCCTGTTTGAAAAACAAACAAACAAACAAGAAATAAGTAAAAAAGACCTGGGGATGTATCTCAGAGGTAGAATGTCCCTGGGTTCAATCCCCAGTACTATACACACACACACACACACACACACACACACACACACACACACACACACACAAAAGACATTGGCCATTCCCCAAAGCTGGGTCCTTACCGTATCTTGCTTTACCTGTTGAGTCTGCTGGGCCCACTTTGTTAAAGCCTCATCATAGGTCCAGACAGACTACTACCTTTGCCTTCCTTCTAGAGGAGAACTCTTTCTGATCTCCCTATTCAAGTCACAAATCTTCCCTCTGAATGCTGCTCCTCATTAAAAGCAAAGTTTGTATTGGAACCCACTGATCTGCACCTGTCTTGCCTAAGCCCCTTTCCTGGCTTGCAGGTCAGTGTTTAATCCACCGGGCATGTTTTGGCCACTGTGCACTAATGGCCTGAGTACACCCGGGGTACACATTTTGCACCCCAAAATTCTGGGAGCCTCATACAAGAGTGAGATGAGTGGTGGTCACACCTAGATGTGATTTAGTTGAAGTATGGCATGGGGTCTCCTACCTCCTTCCTTGTCTTGGGGTGAGAACTTCCCCCAGGGGAGCTCAAATCCAATGTGGTATCCAAGGCTTTAATCCCATCAGGAGCCTATTGGTTCCCCTATTCCGCTTGGTGCTTGTCATCCACAAAAGCAAGGGTGAGAGGTGTTTGTGCACAGGGTACTGTGGCATGGTGAGCATGCTGCCGTGTCCTTCATGACCAGGAACATTTCTAAGCACTCGATCATTTAGGCACCTGCTGGGAGCAGTACACCACACCTTTGTTTTGTTGTTGTTGTTGTTTGATATTGGGGATTGAACCCAGGGGCATTCTACCTCTGAGGTATATCCCTAGCTCTTTTTCATTTTTTATTATGAAACATAGTCTCGCTAATTTGCAGAGGCTGCCCTCGAACTAGTGATCCTTTTGTCTCCACCTCCCAAGGACTGGGATTACGGCATTCACCATCACACAGGGCTACACCACTCCCTTTGAAGTCCCAGGAGGAAGCAGATAAACTGCTCCCATAGGTCAGGGTCAAGGGTTAGGGGTTAGAGAGGTGTATGGGGACAGGCTGTCATGGTGTAGGGGGACTGGGTGGCAAAGGAGAGGGCAGAGTAGATTGGTAAAGTTGATCCAAACTCTTCATGCATGATCTAAAAGGTCATGGCCCTCACCTGGGCTCAACAGTACCTGGCCTCTGCCCTCTTCTTTGCCTCTCTACTACTTGCTTCCCATTCTCCTCTAGCTTGGGTCTGACAATTCATTCATTTACCCATTCATTCAAAAAATACTGACTGAACACCTGCTGTGTTCCAGGCTCTGCTTTAAGACTTGGAGACACCTCCCTTCCCCAGGCGTTTTCCTGCCCAGGGCCTTGGTGCCTACCATTTTGTCTTTTTGGATAGCGAATCCCCAGGCCCTCTCCTTGACTCTCCCTCTCATCCTTTAGGTTTCAGCTAAAATACACCCTATGGGGCTACGTCCTGTCTGACTTCAAAAGGAACAAACATCTCTATTATGCTTCATCTCAGCAACCCGTTTGTTTAATTCAGAGCATTCATGACATGTGATAATAATCTAATTATTCATATATTTGTGCCCTGTCTGCCTCCCCTGGAAATTGTGTAAGGGCAGAATCGTTCTGTCTTGTTCTTCTCGCACAGGGCTTCATGTATAGTAGAGTCTCAACAAATGATTGTTGAATGAATAAATGAATCTTTGCAGCTGCTCAGTAGACACTGTTATGTGAATAAATACTCTGACAAGTCCTTCTAAGTATGGTCCTTCTGGGTGCCTACAAAATAGTCCCAGAAAGGAAGACAAGGAAGAAAAGGAAAAAGAGGGAAGGGCAAAGGAATAAGAAAGAGAAAATAAGAATTGATTTTGAAAAGAAAGAGAAAAAGGTGAGAAAAGATAATAGAGGGAAGATGAAGGAAGGAAAGGAGAGGATGGAGGCCGTGTCCTGTGTCCTGTGTCTTTAGGACAGTGGTTCACAAGTGTAGTCTCAGTGATCACCTGAGAACTTGCTAGAAATTCAAATTATTGGGCCCCTGCCACAGACCTCAAGAATCCAAAATGCTGGGGATAGAGCCCAAATATCTGTGTTTTAACAGGCCCTACTGTTCTAGTTAGAGAGAAAGACCTTAAATTCCAAGCCGGAGTCTCAGATTGTAACCTAAATCCTGAACCTAGTATTTTATGTTCTGGAGTGTTAATATGTTAATGTTATCTTGTCACTCTTTTTTTTCCCTAAAACTCACTGAGCTCTCTGGTTGCAAGAAGTGACTCAGATAATTTAGAGGGTCAAGAGTAATTTCAGAATGAGTGAAGTTGTGGCCCTCCTAAGATATCATATGCATGTTTTGATATTTATAACTTCTCATTAAAGTAAAGTATGAATGCTAAAGGGAAAAGGATCAAAAAGCAGTATAATTTAATACTGAGTGTTAGACTTAAAGCCAGTGTGGTACCATTCCTCTTAGGAAGTACCTTTGTTATGCAGATTTCACTCAAGGCTTCTCAGAGGTGTTTTATAAAAGAAGGCATAGCAACCAGGGGAATGTGCCAACTAAAAACAATTACAATGTACCAAATTCGTTTTTAAATTTTAATTTGAACTGACTCAGTTCAGTAAATTATGGCAAAAGTGAATACAATTTTAACCTGCAGAAAGTGCCATGCATTTAAAAATACACTTACTAAGCCAGGTCCTGTGGCACACGCCTGTAATCCCAGTACTTGGGATGGTGAAACAGGTTCCTGGCTAGCCACAGCAACTTGGGAAGACCCTCAGAAACTTAGGGAGACCCTGTTTCAAAAGAAAAAAGTAAAAAAGGGCTGGGAGTATAGCTTGGAGGTAGAATGTCCCTGGGTTCATCCCCAGTACCAAAATAAATAAAAATAACATGCACTAAAATGTAAGGAAACATAATTTTGATAAGCAGTTAAAAAAAAAATGAACATCCTGTTTTGTATTAAAGATACCATTTGGAATACTTATATTTCAAGGAATCTTTCTAGATAAACTTTCTAGATCACGGGTCTCTAGGAAATAACAATAACATTTGGAGGGCAGTTGCAAGGACTAAATGCGAAGGTGTGTTTTGTACACAGAGTACAGTTCCTACCCAACAGGCTCAATAAATGATTATTATCAGTAATCATATCCTATGAACAACATTAAAATAAATCATGGATGCTGAGCCATCTAATACTAGAGAATGACAAAGTCCACAGAGGACATCCAAGTGACAACATATTATCATTACTTTCAGTCTTGTATCCAAGAGAAGCTCTTCACTGGAGAACAGCAGCAAAGACTTTAAGGGCTGCTCAGTCTGTGGACCATGCCAGGATTTTTTTTTTTTTTAAATCCTGGAAGGGAGGAGTAGAAGGGAATCTCTAACAAAAGGCTCTACCATCTCTCTCAGACACATCTCTAAGGTTTCCTTTTTTTCCCCCTAGAGCAATTTCTCACCCTTCCCCCTTCCTTCACCTCCTCCTCCTTCTTCACCACTCCTCCTACACCTCCCAAGTGGGAGAAATGGGCTTGGCCTACTTTCCCCATAGCCTTGTGACCACAGACAGCCACATGACTCACAACCAGATGTGACTGTAAAGGAATCACAATTTCAAGCTTCCGGCTTTTGCTACATCTTCATCCACAGTCCCTACCTACTTCTGTCCCCTTGGAAATAAGTCTCTTCACAGATGAACCAAGTATGGGCGTTAACGTTTATGGTGGGGCAGTCTCTCTGGGTGTGGCTGCTGTCTATTAGGGTTTCAGAGGCTAGGTGGTAATTTTCACAATGTTTATTCATCAAATCTTAGGACGGCAGATAAACAAAAGATGGCTTGAGATAGCATGGGCTTTAAGCCTGGCGTGGTGGCACACCCTTGTAATCACAGTACTTGGGAGGCTGAGACAGGAGGGTCATAGGTTTAAGGCCAACCTTAATTTAGTGAGGCTCTCTGCAACTTAAGGAGACCCTGTTTCAAAATAAAGAACAAAATAGGGCTTGGGGTGTACCTCAGAGGTAGAATGTTCCTGGGTTCAATCCCAGTATATGCCCCCCCCCAGGCTAAAAAATAGCATGGTCTTGCTTTTTAAAGAAAAGGAAAACACAAACAAACAATCGCCCATTTAATCTCCCTTAGAGAGTGATGCTGGAAGGTAAAGACGGCCTTCTTTCTATTCTATACTATTCTATATATCATACTACTTCCCACGAATTCTCTGTAAGTCACAAAGAGGGGATTTGCTATTTGGCTAGGATAGGTGATTCTGGTTTTTATAGTGAGATCTTAACATTGTTTAAAAATTGGAATAAGTAGGTAATATTGAGAAAATATAAAAAATATTTGGGCTTTGACTTCGTGTTAAAAAACCAAAAGTTTGAGCCATGCTGGGCACACATTCTGCCTGGCTCTGGGTCAGGTCTAATTCCACAGAGCTCCCTTCCCCACCCTTCTCTGCTGGTTGAGGCAGACATGGCTCCTTGAGAGTTGAGGCTAACAGTGATCAAAGCAGAGTATCAAAGGATCATGTCACAAAGGTAATGTTAAAACCATCAGCTAGACTAGACAACAGACCTCTTGAAGGAAGGAGTCCTATTTCTCCATTTTCTTCTCCACACCCCTAGGTTATGGGGACTCAATGTCTATCATATATTGGCAGAATAGGTATTTACACCTCACCACTAAACAGAGGTATGGCTAAGTGTTTTATTTGTAAATCTTTAACAAAATGGCACGCTTCAGCTGCTCTGATGCAGACCTGGAGCTCTTAGCAGCAGACTCTAGTCCCCAGCACCTTAGCCCCAGAATAACCTAGCGTCTGTGCGGCTCCCTGCTCCACACGGACAGCCCCAGACTTCATGAAGATCTAGTCCTTTTCCACAACCAGTGCACTCCTGACTGTGGTGCTTTGGCCACCAAGAGCAAATCTCTAAGTGAAGCCCACACTTGCTGTATTCTCTCCACGGTTCTGGGGTAGAAACAGGGCCTTGCAGGAAGAGGAGAGAAAGGAAATGTTCACAGACATGCAGATGAACCACCCCCACCTTAGCAAAGCTACGCACACGGGTGTGTTCACTGGCCCAGATCCAGAGGAAGAGAAGCTCGGATGGGAAAGTGGGCACCTCCACTCCGAGATAGAAGGCACCCCAGAGCAAGGATCTCCTCTGGATTTAGTGATGGTAGCACAGGATCTGGCTGCCAGCTCCCTCAGTGTGGGAAGAATGGAAAGGGTTTTTCCTTTAAAGATAGCTCCTGGAATTTATAGCATTTCTTCTTTCAGCTGCTTTTCACCATACTCAATAGCTGGGGCTCAAAGCTGTTCTTCTGTGAGGGGAATACAAGGGTGCAACCAATAGCTGGGATGAATTACAGAGCTTGTTACTTCCAGAGTTTATCTTATCTTAGTTCTTATCAGCTGGCTCATCTGCCAGTTCTGAGTCTTGGCTTTCCTGTTCTTTCTTGCAAATGCATCATTTCTCTCTGTGTCTGTATCCCTCTCCCCCCAAACTCTTCATTCCCCAGCTGCTCTTATGGGATTTTTTTTTTTCTTTCTTTCTTCTAGTAGTAGGGATTTAACCCAGGAACCCAGGGGTATTCTACCTTCAAGTTACACCCCAGCTGTTTTTATTTTGAAACAGGGTCTTGCTAAGTTGCTGGTGCTGGCCAGGAACCTGCGATCCTCCTGTCTCAGCCTCCCAATTACTGGGGTTACAGGCATGCACCACCACACCGGGCTTCTCTAGGTCCTTGAAGTAGACAACTTGATATGTCTGAGCCACTGTTCTATCCCTTAGTAGCTTCCTTTGGATTCTACCCTCTGAAAGCCCTGGGTAAACTTCTCCTCAATTCCTTTTATTTTGAAAACTTTTTAGTCTCGAAAGAACCTCACATTGATAGTGAAACTGTAAGTCTAGTACAAAGCGCTACCACACACCCTTCCCTGGGCCTCTCAGATTTTTTTTTTTTTTTTTAACATTCTGCCACATTTGCTTTATATTCTCCCTCTCTTTCTCTCTCTCTCCTCTGTCTCTGTCTCTTTCTCTCTTTGCATACATATTTTTACCTGAACTATTTCAAAATAGGCTGCATATATACTGAATTAATCATGCAATCTCAGTAAGGTTATCAAATCAGGAAATTCAAAATTAATACAATACTTAAATCCCCAGTCTACATCTCAATTTTGTCAGTGGTCTCAGTCATGTCCTTTTTAGTATTTGTTTGTTGTTTTTCTTTCTAGTACAGAATGCAGTCCAGGATCCTGCACTGTTATGTCTCTGAATTGTGTTTCACCTGGAAAAATTGCTTAGTCTTTCAAAATGACCTTTATGGCATTGACCTCTTTGAATGATACAGATGACTTATTTCTTTTCTTTTTTTTTTTTTTGCGGTACTGAGGATTGAACTCAGGGGCATTCTACCTCTGAGCTATACCCCCAGCCCTATTTTTTATTCTTTATTTTGAAACTGAGTCTCACTAAGTTGCGGAGTGCCTCACTAGGTAGCTGAGGCTGGCCTCAAACCTGGATCCTCCGGTCTCAGCCTCCCGAATGCTGGGATTACAAGCGTGCGCCACCACGCCCGGCTCAGATGACTTATTTCTATAGCCTCTTCTTCCACCTGGATTCCTCTGACATCTCCTTGTGCATGGGTTTAGGTAGTTCATCCCCAGCAACACTTTCTCTCTTTTCTTGCTGGCAATGTTTTTCCTAACAGGCTGATATTTCGATTAATCTCCAGTGGATCACAAACCTAACTGCAAATTAGAATCACTCTTGGAGATTTTCCCACGGTAGGTGCTGAGGTCTTCCCTCAGAAGATTCGGACTCAGTAGGTCTGAGGTGGAATCTCAAATCTCCTTGGAGGTGCTGCTGATGAATGTGGGGCAGGGGCTGCAGGCCCCAGCTTCCTCTCTCAATTGGCACATCCTGGCCTCTCCTTTGATCTCAGCATCCTTTTTCTTTGCCATTCTCTCTCTCCACTGCATCTACCCTCGCCTGGCTAGACCTCATTTGTAGAGAAGACCAGCGTGCCAGAAAAATAGTGGCGTGTTAGAAAATCCATTTCAATGTGCATGTTCTGTTTCATGGGTGCATTTTATGCGCATGTCATTTGTATTGTGACAAAATACAAGCACAGTCTTTCTGTGCACAACATGGAAAGCAATGCACATGACCTGTAACCAAAAGCAAAAGAAAGGAAAGAAACATCCTTGAGATGTTAAGGCTGGAGGGGTTGAGTGAATTATAAAACATAAGGATGCTATTGGCACATGGTAATCCACGGTAGCTGGTAAACCAAGAAACTGCAGCCCATGTTGGGATTAAGCTTGAATGGTGCTGATTACAAATTAGGGTCTTTATTTATTTATTTATTTATTTATTTATTTATTTATTTATTTTTTGCGGTACTGGGGATTGAACTCAAGGGCACTCTACCTCCGAGCTATACCCCCAGCCCTATTTTTTATCCTTTATTTTGAAACCGGGTCTCACTAAGTTGTGGAGTGCCTCACTAGGTAGCTGAGACTGGCCACGAACCCGGATCCTCCGGTCTTAGCCTCCCAAATGCTGGGATTACAAGCGTGCGCCACCACGCCCGGCTCCAAATTAGGGTCTTTAGAAACATATCTTTCCCACAGTATGTAACTCCCTTGCATGGCCTTTTTTTGAAGCATCAACAGTCTATGGTCTGTATATATTTTATCATGTTCACACTAGAGAGTCTAAGAGACACAAGGAATGATTAGGGGATGGTTTGCCCGCCTCCCCAACATCTTTCCACTTTTTCCTCTAGGTAGTAGCCTCGATAATGGGAGAGGGGAGGATACCATCCCATTTTTAATTCTGGCTACAGAACAATGGTGGCACTGTGTGTCTCCCCTATATTTTTTTGGGGGGGGGATTGAACCCAGAGGCATCCCACCTCCAAGCTACACCTTTAGCCCTTTATATTCTGAAACTGGGTCTCGCTAAGTGGCTGAGGATATCCCTAAATTGGTCACCCTGGCCTCAAACTTGTGATCCTCTTGTCTCAACCTCCAAAGTACTAGGATTACCAGTGTGTACCACTGTTCCTGGAGCCTTTGCATATTTTAAGTGACGCAATAAAGGGGTTTACCCCAGATTTGCAGGGGGTCAGGGAAAGAGGGGGTATTTTCTACATTTGCCTCCTCATGTATTTGGAGACTCACACTGGGTTGTGATCTCTTTGAAGGCCAAATGGAAGGAAATGCAGAACTGTGAAAGCCCAGACCAGGACCACAATGGCTATTCATGAAGGGAGGAAATGCAGTTCCTCCCCCAGCCAGGGCAAGGGTGGGGTGGGAAGGGAAGGAGGAGGTACACCTTCAAACAAGATTTATAGATATTTAGCAGGATCAGAACCGGCCAGTGACATTTTTAATGCATGTTCAGCATTTTATTCCCTTTAAAGCATTGTCCTATAATATGCTAGCTCATCTGGTTTCTATAACCCTGTGGAGCAGGCAGGGTAGCAATGGGGAGGCAACAACAAGGAGAAGCTAGCATGCAACACTAACAATGCTGAAAATGTGTAGTCAAAGTACTGATTTGCTTTACTGAGTCAGATTGTAACCCCACAACCATTTGTTGAGGCAGATGAATTCCCATAATGATCCGTAAAGAAGAAGCAAGTATGACTTGAGTGACCAGTAAAGGACACCACTAGTATTTAACCTGGTTTCTTTGACATCAGAGGTTTAACTCTTACCTCTGCACCAGACCACCTGCCCTGAGGTCAAATGCCAAGAGTTGATCCCCACTGGACCTCCCCTGAGACCAAGCATACTGCTCCACCATGAAGGAGCCTGGTCAGCATAGGGCCTGACCCCCCTCTTCTTCCTGTATCCCATCATCGCCCAGCTCAGCTCCAGCAACAGATTGGCCTCCTGCAGCCCCAGCCATGCTTGTCTTGCTGCACCCATAGGGTGAACGGATGGGGATGGCCGGTCTACACAGGGCCCACTCCTGACACCCGTATCTGACTTGATCTACAACTTCATCTGTGGCAGGATGTGGGACATCTTTGTGCAGGCTGTATGCAGGAATTCTTGACTTACCATGTGTGTCTGTGTTCCACTGCCAAGTGTTGTGCACTTGGAACTGTAGATCTGGAAGAACCTTTCTTTTAAGTTAACACAAATCCCTTGGAAGCTAGCTGTAGTGCCCTGTTTTCCCAGGCTCCAGTTACCTACCCTGGGTCCCATTCTTTAAGGAATGGATTTGCAGAGTAGCAGTGGGCTGTAGTTAGATAAACTGATTTTTTGCTATGTGATTATTTAGCTTTCATAGCATCTCTGTCCCCACCCCCATCCTTCCTTAATACAATGCATGGAAGTGCCATCAATGGTGGGAGACACAGGCATTTGGAAGTCTGTGGGGGAAGATATTGTGGATCAGGCACCAGATTTATCTAAATCAGTGATTCTTGCACATAAAACTGTATCACTGTGACTTGGAGAGCTTTGTTAAGACACAGATCACTGGGGGCTGTACACCCAGAGTTTCTTACTCAGTGGGTCTAGAGTAGAGTCCAAGAGGTTTTTAATAAGTTCTGAGTCCAGGGTCCATACATGGAGAATCATTGATTTAGATATTTCCGGACTCATCCTACAGACAAGCTTCTGGTCCCATTGACTTTGTCCTTGTGAAGATGCACAGCCACATAATTCTACTTATAATAATGACAGCAGCAGCTAACATTAAGTAAACACTATTTCACTATTTCCCAGGTGCTACTCTAGGCATATGACATGTATTGATTTGTTTCAGGTCCACAATTGAATATTGAATGTAGGGAGGAGAGGCGGAGGGGAGAGAGAGAGAGAGAGACAGACAGACACAACCACAGAGTTTCAAGGCCAAGCTCTGGCCCAAGTATATAACCTTCCAAAGTTAGAGCCCTCCCACTAGCAGGCAAGGATGTAAGAAAAGAGAAGGAAAAGGAAAAAGGCAAGAAATATTCTGCTCCTCAAAGAGTCACCTTAGGACAGGTTTGCAGTGACATTAATTAGGAATTCTTTCTGGATTTGAAATCACATCCTTGTTGGCATTTGTCTTTCATTAATAGGTGTTGCTAATGAATAAGAGAGAGAATAAAATGACTATGCATTCAGTTGTGTGTGTGTGCGTGTGCGTGTGTGTGTGTGTGTGTGTGTGTGCGTGTTCTTCTTGCCCTCTATCTCCCTAGTCATTTGAGCAAGTCTTTGGAAAAATTTTTAACTTCTTTACATTTCAGCTAGGTATCTGCAAAATAGATATGATAATGATGATACTGCTGCTGCTGCTGCTGATATGGTAGGTTGTATAATGGCCATGAATTCCTCCCACCAATATGTATGTCCCATTTGCAATATGGCTTTGCAGCTCTTGTCATCAAGAGGTGGAGTCTATTTCTCCTCCTCACCTCCCAAATCTGTCTTGTGGTCTGTGTTGAACCACAGAACATGGCAGAAGTGATTTATAATTTCAGAGTCTAGGCATAGAAAGCTTTGAACCTTCCACCTTTGCTGTATTGTGAAGATGCACTCAGCCATTATGGAAAGAAAGCTGATCTAGCCCACCTGAGGATGAGAGGCCATGAGGGCCAGCCTATAGCCAGTGCTGACCACTAGCCATGCAAGTGAGGCTATGGTCCCTCTTACAGTTCAGCTGACCCTCATCCTAAATGCAGCTACAAGAGTAAGCCTAGGAGAAAACTAGTAGAGGAAGTACTGACCCAACCAACAAAATCACGAGCAGTTGGAAACCATCATTGTTTTAAAGTACTAACTTTGGGGGAAGTTTGTTACACAGTGATAGAAAATGGATAGAAATACATATTTACCTCCAGACACATTAAAGTGTTTAACATAGTCTTGACACACAAATCTTAGCTATTATTTTTATCTTCTAGATTCTCTTCTTTGCAGAAAACATAAATAACAACTCCTTATGTTTTCTGCCTCATCATTCAAAAAGATACTTGATAGAAGGAAAGACACATATACCGACCACTTTCTCTTTGGAAGTATTTTGTAAAATGTCTACCATGATTCAAATCCAACTCATCCTTTAATTGTGGGTCTAGAGCACTTCATAAATGTTAATTAGTGGTAATGTTATACCTTTTCCGAACATAAAATCTTAGCATTTAAGTTGCTGTTCTTTTTTAGATTCCTGTATTAGTCCTTTTTTGTTGTTATAACAAAATATCCAAGGCTGGGTAATATATAAAGAAACAAAGGTCTATTTAGCTCACTGTTCTGGCAGTTCAAGGGCATATGCCAACAGTAGTTCAGCTTTGGTGAGAACATCGTGGTGCATAGCATCTCAATGGCAGGAGTGAATGCAAAGGGAGAGATCATCTCACCAAACAGGAAGCCAGAATGTCTGGGGAGTGACCAGCCTTGTTCTTTTATAAAACCATTCTGGCAAGAACTATCCAGGCTTCCTACAAGAGCTACCTAAATCCCTTCTGCAGGCAGCATTCCCCATACCCCCCACTAGGCTACCTCTTAAAGACCTACCACTTTCCAACATCATCACACTGAGGACCAACCTTCCAACCTTAAGGGACACACTCAAGTCATGTTCAAACCATGGCAGTTCTATCTCTAATGAAGTGTTCTAAATTTTACCTGATGCAACATATTTATGGGAAGAGAAGGAAAGACAGATAACTTAATAATGTCACTAATTAAAATGACAAGTAGGAACTAATGACTCAGAATGAAGAATGTATTTGAAAATATGCATTTGAGATCTTCCTCAATATACACTCAGTTCTTATATATAGGAGAATTATTACCGGGATCATATACAGTCTAAATATTTTCTACCTTCAGAGCAGAATGTGGATTCTACAGTCAACAACTTTGACTACATTGTGTTGTCTATGTGATTCTATACCATCTTAATTATTTATTTTTACTTACCCACAATTTCTGCCAAATGATAGGTGCTCAATAGATGAGTGTGGAATACATGATTGGATTGAAATAATAGAATCCCAAGTTTCTTTAAAATGTTAATTTTATGTAAAATTGGAATTGCTTTCTAATTTTTCATCCTGCCCCATCACAGTTCATTTTGCCTCTCCCTCCTGCTTCCTTCACCTCTTACCAGGTTAACGCCTATACTTCTTTGAGAAACTCAGTTCAGGTATTCTTTTCTCCAGAAAACATTCCCATAAACCTCCACATTCAAGACCTTATCTTTTGCATTCTGCACTTATCTTTATTACCTGCAATACTCTGGCAGATAGTGAATACATTTAGGGCAATAATTTTGTCATTCAGCTTTGTGTCTTTGTAAAGCATAGTGATAGTAGCTATTATTTTTTAAATGCTTACTAAGGACCAGGTACAGTGGTAAGCATATTATACACATTAACTCTCTCAATCCTTGCAACAGCCCTTAGAGGTAGAGTTTCCATTGCAGAAGAGGAAACTCAAGGCTTAGAGAGTGTAAGTAACTCGCCCTGGTCACCTATGCAGTGAGAGGTAGAGTCAGGGCGTTGACCTCAAAGTCTGAGTCCTCTGTGTTCTGACACTAGTTTGGTTCTCAAGAAATATTTGTTGAGCGAGCAAACATTTTCCAAAGTCACTAAATTAAACACTCATCATTGCCTTTCCCCGTACTTCTCCTACACTATTGTGTGTCTGGTTGGTGCTAGGGAGGGGTTGAGGGTGATTAAGAGATCAAATGGGGAAAATAAAGGGTCAGAAAAGAAATGGATAATTAGCTCATGAAGGGAGCATCAAATCCATTTAGTAATAAAAATGTATGAAACACTAGATAGGCACAAACTTCAAAACAGACAATAAGAAGCATGTCTACTCAACAAGACCATCACACCTAGGCCTTGGCAGTAAATGGGTCATTTGCTACCCAAGTGGTCAAGAGTGGCACCCCTTCCACACCATTGCACCCTACTCAGCTCCCAGCATTCTCTCCATCCTCCCCATGCCCTCCATGGTGCTCTGCTCCTTTCCATGCCACCCCACTCATCCCACTCCACTTCATCCAACGCCATTCCACTTTATTTCATTCCATCTTATCCCTTCTCCTTACATTCTCCTCCAATCTATCCCATTCGATTTCCTTTCCATTCCATGTCGCTCCCCTCACCTCCATTCCATTCAACACTTTTCCCTTTCTTTCCCACAGAACTTCAGTAAGTATGAAGCAATTGTTCAGCTACTGGAGATACAAAGTCAAATAGTCTCTAACCTCCACCAAACACTCATATTCAGATTTTTCCTATCTTTACCTAATAAGAGAAAATTCAAACCCATAGTTGAATTAAATGGTCGATCCCAAATCCTCACAAACCAGGTTCTGTGTGGTAAGGAAAACAACTAATACACAGAGATTCTCTTTTTATACACTTTCAAGCAATTCAGCAGAAGAACCCTTTCACTCCTCTTTTACACTTTTCTAGGTGCCCTTTGTCAAGGCGGAGAACCTTTTGAAATTATTTTAAAAGGACAGGCATTTCATATCCTCAGTGACTCATCTTTACTTTTCAGATATCTAACTACAGCTGTTTATAATGACAGCTATAAAGTAAATGCCTCTGTTAAAGCAAATGATTTAGCAGGGACGCCTACACTAAACCCTAGAGTCATGGGAAGACACAGTGGTAAAAACTGTCTTTGGAACGAGCCAAGCTTTTCCATACCAGCTTCTCAGCACATAGTCAAGATTGGGCCTTGAGTTTCAAGAAAAAGCTGGAACATGAGACACTTGGCTGCACAGTCATTCTGGTGCCCTACTTGGGCGCTCGTATAAACTCTACCACGGATTTTATTCTAGAACGAGGCTTTTAAAAATTACCAATGTGTTTACCATAACCCAAGGCTACAAACCCCACTTGGAGGAAGGATCTTGAACTCTGTAACGCAGTGCCGGACGGGCCCAAGGCAACTGAGCCCTGTAGCTAGGTGCTCTGGACACAGGCCAGCAGAGCCCAGCCGAGTCTTGGACCTCTGTATTTCACAATGGTCAAACCTGAGCAAAAATGGGAGAATATTCTTTTTGCTAAAAGACAACCTTTTAGTGTTTAGGTAGATGAGTCTATGGTAATTTTTATTCAATATGTTTCTTATTTGACACAATTTTATGGGTACTGTTATATATAATTAAGTTTAGATGGAAATGAGTACTCTTGTAAACTAATGTTAGTGTGGAAGTTTTGGTTGAGGCACATTCAGCCAAAATGAGGAGGTACTCCACTAAGAAGCATTCATTTTCCAAAGTAAGAGGTGAATCTCTCACTCACATTAGTGGCTGGAAGGGTTCAGGAGTTGGAGAATTAGGGAGAGCACAGTGCCAGTTCATGAGGGTAACCTTAAGTCATAGCTCTCTCTGCTCTCAGTCCCATCTTCTTTCTTACTTTCTAAATCCAGACAGATCTGAACCCATAATTATTGAGCTAGGAGAGGTAGATAGAAATCTAGGTGGGGAGTGAGAAGCTTTGGACATTTTCTCTTTCCCTGCCCAAGCTGGGTGGAGAGTAATGATGAGAGGGGAGAAACTAACCTTTAAGTTCAATTTACAGTTTAGGTTTCTGGAGTGAGTGGAGATATATATATATATATATATATATATATATATATATATATATATATATATAGAGAGAGAGAGAGAGAGAGAGAGAGAGAGAGATATTAAGTGCTGAGTTTTAAAGTTGACAGAGTTTCCAGAAAAGTAATGAGACTTTCCTAGCTTGCATTTAGAGACACAGGAAGAACTGGGTCAGACAGAAGATTTATGGTAAAGGAAAAGGAAAGCTAAAAATAAAGTCTCATGAGTTGTGCAATATACTGGCCATATTTGTTTTGTGATCAATAATGAAGTATGTACTCACTAGCTGGGAACCATATGCAATACCAGGTTTTACACAATGCCAAACAACAACAAAAATGATTAAAAAAAACCCCCCAAAACTAGAGCACTAAATGGATGTTATGCCAATTAAATAGTGTTGGGCTAGCCGGGCGTGGTGGCACACGCTTGTGATCCCAGCATTTGGGAGGCTGAGACCGGAGGATCTGGGTTCGTGGTCAGCCTCAGCTACCTAGTGAGGCACTCCGGAACTTAGTGAGACCCTGTTTCAAAATAAAGAATAAAAAATAGGGCTGGGGGTATAGCTTGGAGTTAGAATGCCCCTGAGTTCAATCCTCAGTACCACAAAAAAAAAATAGTTTTGGGCTTTTACTTTATTTAAAATCATTTGGATTATGTTTTAGGAGTCAGCTAAACACTGCCAAGTAAGACCACTGTGGTCCTGGGGATTGAACTCAGAACCTCACACACATTAAGCATGTGCTCTACCACTGAGCGACATCCCCAGCTCTAAAACCTGAGCTTTTCTGATCTGCTGTAATTTCACTGTTGTTGCCCAAATGGTGGCCCACAACCCTCAGAAGAAAGCAGTGCCAAAGTGACAAGCCCTGAAGACAGAAACACCATCTGACATTGTTAGCACTATTTGAGGGGACTCCTGTAACTATGCCATCCTTGCTTCTTAGTCGTTTGACTTACCTGTCACCTTATGGATCAAAAGAGATCATAGGTGGGTGACACACAGAGGATGATGTAGAAGTGGCATGTGGCTTTTGCTTATCTTGCGCTCTCAAATCAATTATAGTGATTCCTGAATCTACTATTGCTTTGTGACCCTTTCTCCTCTCTTAGAGCACAAACAATTATGATATTTAAGCAGAGTCACCTGCAAGGTATTGATTTTAACTCCTGTCTCCTGGCTTCAAGTCTGATGTGTAAGACCACGAACTCTGATTAAATAAAAAAAAATGTAGCCCATCTATAGATGTACAGTTATGGCATAGTAGCTAATGACCTTCAGTACAGAGATTTCAATTCCATTTTGCAGATTTTCTCATTATATTAAAAGCATTCAATGCATGATTTTCAGTTGAGACACATGGGGCCTGATTCTTCCACTGTAGTAGGGGCATTTTTAGCAAAGTAGGTCTTTTCAAGAGACAGACTTTCTGAGACATTTTAGGACCACACCTGAGAGTCCCTCTCCTTTTACCTCTTTAGTGGTGCTGGAGAAGGGCCAAGGAGTCGATGAAACCCAGGCCATGTCTGCAATTCCAGTCGTGTGCAGGTTGGGGTCTTGCCTCTCGCTGCGGTTTTGGCTGTGGTTTTCTGTAGCATTCCGGATGGAGGCCTCTGTGGTGCTCCTCACAAGGTGCTCTGGGCTAGGTGAAACTGTATTCAAAGTAGTGGGGGTTTGGGGAGGTGTCGAGTTTCTAGTGCTCCTCACCGAAACTTCTGCTCCCAGGCTAGCTGAAGTAAAGAAAGGACAGTAACACAAATTATTCTCCTATCTTATAGATTCTTCACATAAAAGTGAATTACGTAAAAAAAGAAGACCCCTTCAATAATGGGCATGCAGTTAATAAATTCATTTGCATGAAAAAGCAAAGATCCTTGGAGTGTCTGAGGAGGTCCTTTTGCCCTGTCCAATGCACCCATCCTTTATCTGTCCATCAATGTTACATAGTGGAAGGAGAACTGTGGAAACTGCACTACTAGAAAAATGCTAGTTCTTTGTAGGACATAGAACTAGATCTACTGTATAGATATCTAGGAGACCACTGAATTGGTTGGGGGGCGGTGCACCATGAATCTCCAAATTTCTATGTAAAATTCTGAATACATAGCATGGACAATTTTTCTTCTGTGGGGTACTACCATATCTTTCATCAACTTCTCAAAGGAGATGTTAAACAAATATCAGGTTGAGAAGCACTTCTAATAACTTGCCTAAATTCATCATGAAGTTTGACAGTTCTTTGGAGAGTGATGACATTTATTTCTTTACTAGTAGTACCAACATTTTTAATATATATCAAACAATTTAAATATATATCAAATATTTTTAATATATGTTAAAATGTTTGCACTACCAGTATATAAATTTAATATATATATATATTGTTTTAAAGTTGTTTTAACTGATCCATATAAACATAAAGATTATACATATTAATGGGTTATTAGTGATGTTTCAACATCTGTGTATATTGTGTAATGTGTAAGTCAGGTTAAACATATCTAGCTCCTCAAACATTTATCATTATTTTGTGGTGCAAACATTTATTTATTTATTTATTTATTTATTTATTTATTTATTTATTTTTTGGTACTAGGGATTGAACTCAGGGGCATTCTACCTCCGAGCTATACCCCCAGCCCTATTTTTTATTCTTTATTTTGAAACTGAGTCTCACTAAGTTGCGGAGTGCCTCACTAGGTAGCTGAGGCTGGCCTCGAACCCGGATCCTCCGGTCTCAGCCTCCTGAATGCTGGGATTACAGGCGTGCGCCACCACGCCCGGCTTGGTGCAAACATTTAGAATGCTTTCTTCCAGCTTTTTGAGACACACAGTACATTATCGTTATCTATTGTCACCCTACTGTGCATCAGATTTTCTGAGTCTTATCTAACTGTAACTTAGTGGCATTGGTGCAAACTTTTTCTAGTTGCATGAGTTGCATGAATCACAGGACTATTGGATTGCTGAAGCTACCTATCTTCTGGAAGAACAGTGAATCGATTTAAGATACATGAGTTGGTGGGATTAATTTACAGCTTTGCTTGCAAGGTGGAATTTCCCACATTGAAAAAAATATTAGTTTTTGAATTAGGTTTCTCTAGCCATAATTTTAAAATGTGCTCTCCATTTCAGGGATATTGCTCATGTGCAAATTATGAGGCAGTAGAAATGGTCAGGTTCAGCATTTCTAGCAAGCTCTCAAGGGAGGCTGATGATGTTAGTCTTTGGAACACCCTCTGTATTGCAAGACTCTAGGGCTCAGTCCTATCAAAGGAAGCATTGGGAAGTTCTGTAAATTACAGGCTGAGTGACATGTTTAGATGTTTACATCAACCCCATAGATGATGAGTCTTCAGGGACATAACCATATCTTATCAAATTGGATAATCAAAACTGAAGAGTTTTGTTTAAAGACTGGTAGGAAGATTTTACTTTTTACTACTCTTTTATTGGTTCATTCCTTCAAACAATGATTTATTAAGCAACTACTTTGTGCCCTATGGAGGTCTCCTAAGGAAGCAATCATCATTTTCTTTGTTCTAGTCTGCCCTACTGACCTCTTTTGAACCTTATGCCTTTCCATTCCAACTTCAACAGACTAACGTATTTCATATGATAATGAACATAAATAAGAGGATGCAGTACAAAAAAAAGATCACAACAGAATAGCAACTTTTATAATTCAGCAAGCTATAAACAGCAGCAGTTTTAAGAACTAATAATTATTGCTATTAAGCATCCCTTCCTTGAGCTATGGAGGATTGTGCTACTCTGCCCTGTTCACAGAGCTGACAGATTTAGCATATGAAAATATGTTGTACCCAGTTAGATTAGAATTTCAGATAAACAATAGTTTTTTAGTATAATCCAATGTATTTAGTACATTCCAAATGACAATAATATAAGGATTATATTATGTATTACAAATACACTAAAATTTATCTGAAATTTAAATGTAACTGGGCATTGTGTATATTATCTGTGTATGTTAACTATTTGTATATCTACTAGGTTAAGGCTTTGATAGGATTCTAGACATTCCTTTAGTTTCTGTTTTTATTCTTCCAAATATAGTGTATCACTATCATTGCTTTTGTGCCTGAATTAGCCACTCTGCACAAAGATGAGTAGATTTATCCTTGAGGTGTTTTCTACATGACAGCCTCAACCATATATTAGTGAGGTTTCTTTACAACAAACTCCAAGAAACAGTCTTTTTTTTTTTTTTTTTGCGGTACTGGGGATTGAACTCAGGGGCATTCTACCTCTGAGCTATACCCCCAGCCCTATTTTTTGTTTATTCTTTATTTTGAAACCGAGTCTCACTAAGTTGGGGAGTGCCTCACTAGGTAGCTGAGGCTGGCCGCGAACACGGATCCTCCAGTCTCAGCCTCCCGAATGCTGGGATTACAAGCGAGCGCCACCACGCCCGGCTTCAAGAAACAGTCTTAATTGTGTTAGGTGCTTGTATGTTCCCTTAAATAGGCATTTGTCTATTGTAGGGATGTAAAACTTTCTGTATATGGAGATCAGCATTTTGGTCAATTTGAGCTTTGGCCAATGCTAATCCTCTGAGCTAACTACTGCCTATAACAATTTTAGCTTTTCAATACTTAAAAAGAAAAAAAAAGATTTTTTTTTTAATGATGGGTTAGGACAAAAACCAAGCTTTCCAAAGCCTTACATGCAATTACGTTCCTTAGCCTGTTAACCTACCCTTGCTTGCTCTTCTTCTTCTTTTTTTTTTTTTTTGTGGTACTGGGGATTGAACTCAGGGGCATTCTACCTCCGAACTATACCCCCAGCCCTATTTTTTATTCTTTATTTTGAAACCGAGTCTCACTAAGTTGCGGAGTGCCTCACTAGGTAGCTGAGGCCGGCTGCGAACCCGGATCCTCCAGTCTCAGCCTCCCGAATGCTGGGATTACAAGCGTGCGCCACCACGCCCGGCTCCGCTCTTCTTCACTAAGGAATAGTTGGCAAGTTTTTATCCTATGAACTTTTAAAAAATTAGTTAAATTACATAATTAATTCAGTGGAAGAAACTGGACTGTTTCAAAATTAGATAAATGATCAAAATTTTGCAATGTATTCTGCAAATGACATAGCATATTGTTATCACTGCATATATCTTTGGGGAAAAATTTTCAGTCTTTTGTAATTGTCTTTAATTAACCTTCTGCATATATTTTTAAAACAACTCAAACCAATACATCCATTTTCCACTTTAGGCTACTTTTCTTTTTTCTTCAAAGAAAGAAACTACAAAATACTCAAGTCCAGAACCCCTTCATTGTTGTGTCTGTGTTTTTAATTTGTGCTACTTAAGAAGCAAGAAAGAAGTTTTGGTGTTAGCATTCGATTTCCATGTTTCAGAATTTTAAAGCAGTGGTTCACAAATGTTTGGGTAGGCATGAGACTCACTTTCAAACTTGTTTACCTTGGCCCTCCCTCTAAAAATTGTGATTCAGTAGCTTTGATGTGAGACCCAGAATCATTTGTATGTCCATCAAGTTTCCCAGGTGATTCTAAGTCTGTGGCTTTAGCTTTGTATGTGTATCTATATCTGTCTGTCTATCTACCTACTTATCTTTCTTTATATATATGTACATATGTGTGAGCCAAAGTAGAATTCTAATAACTTCTCATTTGGGTATTGAAGGATTATAAAATAGATGGGAAGAAAGAGAATCTTTTAATGAAATATACAAAGTTATCAAAATAAGCTTATTTTTTCTATCTCCTGAATTCAGTTGAAATAGATGTATAAAATGTTGCTAAAATAATAGATCTTTGGATGTTTTCATATCTGTTAATTCTTTCTATGTTTTTTAAAAAAATGTATGTATATTTCACAGTTCATGAAAGAGCAGTTTTGACAAATACAAGGAAAAGTCCCTACACAATGGAACAATATGTTAAAGCTATTTTTAAAAGCTTTATTGTACCATTGCTACTACATTGTTTCCACATTATAACAAAATTAGAACACAATTCAAGGTAAGGTGGACCATCCTGTGTCCAAACTAAAAGGTTGAGCACTTAAATTGTAAATAGCTCTTTGTATAGGATAATGTCACCTATAAAATGATTTGTAATGACTATATCACATCAAGACCACCTTTTGAATACAATTTTAAAGGAGCAACAAGTATTTTAGTTTACTAATTGATCTATTGTTGGTTCAGAAATAATTATTAATACAAGTGAGGTTTCTGTATTATGACAAAGACAACACACAATTGTTAGTTTCTCTTCTTTAAGCGATACAACTAACTTTTTGACATGTTGAGACAGAATTGCTTGAAGTAAAATCATTTTACAGAAAGAAAATTTTAGCTATTTTAGTACTTTCTATTCTTTAGGCAGGTACCAAATACAATGTGCCTTTTAAAAGTGATACATCATCTGAAAGAGATAACAAATGAAACAGAAGACATTTTAGAAAAGGGATGAAAATCTCTCTCTCTCTCTCTCTCTCTCTCTCTCTCTCTCTCTCTCTCTCTCTTTCTTACTCTCTCTCTCTCTTTCTTACTCTCTCTCTCTCTCTTTCTTACTCTCTCTCTCTCTCTCTCTCTTTCTTACTCTCTCTTTTATACTGAGCTCCAGTGAAGGTAAAGTGGAAATGATGGTATTATGGTAATTAAATAATTATTGGAAATGATAAGAGCAACATTTAAGAAAATGTAATCAGTGAAATAAAGAGTACACTTACATACCAAAGTTACTTTAAAAATGCTCAAGATCAGAAATAAAGTAAAATTAACAGATGCTGAGAGGTAACATAGTAAAACACCAAAGCATAGCACAGTAAAAAAGTTTAGATGAAAGAAAGACTAAGGAAATCAAAGAAATACTTTTTAGTAACCAATTATTACTCAACTACTATTCCACGTGTTGCATTGTGAAGATGTGCCTGGTTTATCCCAGTGCCCACGTTTTCTTCTGGGCAAAAGGATGAGCTGTGGGATGGAAGGAGAGCATGCTGGATGGAGAAGGAAGAATGCTGCTAGCTTCAGTGCTGTGGGGCCTGAGCCTGCTGCTGAGCCAGGTTACTTATGAGGGTCAGGGGAAGGAGTCAAGAACCTGGCATGCCCAGGACTGATTCCTCTGGTAGGCATGATAGGCATAGTGGCTAGGGTCATCTTGTTTATATTTAATTTCTTTAAAATTAATCATTTAATTTTACAGAATCGTTTCATTTCTTTAAAAAAAAAATGCAGCTGGACGTAGTAGCACACACCTGTAATCCCAGTACTTGGGAGGCTGAGACAGGAGGATCACAGGTTCGAGGACAGCCTTAGCAACTTAGCAAGACTCCCAGAAACCTAGTGACACCCTGTTTCAAATGGCAAAAACATAAAAGGAGCTGGCGGTATAGTTGGAGGTAGAATACCCCTAGGTTTAACCCCCAATCTCTCTCTCTCTCTCTCTCTCTCTCTCTCTCTCTCTCTCTCTCTCACACACACACACACACACACACACACATACACACACACACACACCACACAGCATGGTGGTGCATGCCTGAAATTCCAGCACTTGGGAAGCTGAGACAAGAGGAGCACAGGTTCAAGACCAGCCTTAGCAACTTAGTGATACTCTTAGCAGCCTAGCGAGATCCTTTTTCAAAACTAAATAAAAAATAAAAAGAGCTGAGGGTGTAGCCTAGAGGTAGAATGCTCCTGGATTCAATTCCCAGCACCACAAACACACAAAACAAACAAACAAACAAACAAACAAACAAATAAATAAATAAATGAAAAGAAAACTTTAGAGTCAAAGAAAATGTTTCAATTGTTTCACACTCAAGAAAAATGAGAATTTTAGGACCCTTGAGAATAAATCTATTAAATTATTTTACTATTTATCTTAAATGGAGGAAGGGGTAAAGTCCAAAGTCCACATAGGTATATCACAGAATAAAAGTTGTTAGGGAATTCTGGGTGTTGAGCCAACTTTTTTTTTTTTTTTTGCAGTACTAGAAATTGAACCCAGGAGCACTCTACCTCTGAGCTACATCTCCAGTCCTAATTTTTATTCTTTATTTTGAAACAGGGTCTCACTAAGTTGTGAAGGGTCTCACTAAATAGCTGGGGCTAGCCTCAAACCCAGATCCTCCAGTCTCAGCCCCTCAAGTACTGGGATTACAAGCGTGCACCACCATGCCCAGGCAACTATTTTCAATGAGCATATAAATCACATATAAATAATTATTGATGATATTCTTTTGATGATTGTATTAAAAATTGCCCCTTACAATCCCTCTGTTGATAATAGAGAAAACAAACCCTAAAATGGCTATGGCAGCCAGCTTGGCCCCAAGTAGGATCTGTCTACACAGGGGACGTTTTCTGTTTTCCTTTGTTTCCCCCACAAACTCTTTCTATTCGTAGGCACTTCTGCTGGTCACTAAAGCAAATAATTTCTACTAAAACCTTTTCTCCCAACAGTGTGTATGATTGTTTATCTTTCACAATGCTTATGCATTTTATTCTCGCATCCAAATCATTGCAATTTAGCAACTCCTTGAACCAGTGCTTATTACATCAAACATGTCAGCAATGTGGCTCACTGCATCAGCAAAATCCTTTCTTTTTTTCTCTTTCTTCTTTTTTTTTTTCCCTCTATCTTCTTTTTTGTGGTACTGGGGATTGAGTCCAGGGGCATTCTACCTCTGAACTATACACCCCTGGCCTATCTTTATTTATCTATTTATTTATTTATTTATTTATTTTTGAAACAGGATATTGCTAAGTTGCTGAGTCTTGCTATGTTTCTGAGGCTGACCTGGAATCTGCAATCCTCCTGTCCCAGCCTCCCAACTACTTGGATTGCGTCCAAGATGCACTATAATATCTAGCTGAAAAAAATTTTTTTAGTTATTTCATTAGCTCAGCCAAATCAAGGACACTTGAAAATTTGCTTGGTCTAAAACAAATATGAGGGTTGAGTGAATGAATAGGTAGTAAGTGCTAAGTAATTGTTGTTAATGTAAGATATCAATTACTCTCTGTACAATATAAAGCAAAACAGCAATTTTAGACCAATATCCAGCTTTTTATAAGTAATAAGACACTCAGCATCCCTTGGAAATGTTATCCAAACCATGGAAAAATTTTGCATTATTTCCCTGGAAATCCTAGATTACATCTGCACAGTGTATCTGTTAGGGGACTGGCACTGGGGTTGTTGTAGCCACTTTCAAGTAGAGAATGTTTTAGTTTCCCCTTGTCAAGGATTATTTGCTTAGATCTACTTGCAATCCAGTAAGTACCTTTAAGTAAATTTCCTTCTTTCC
This sequence comes from Graphiurus murinus, assembly GCA_004027655.1. Taxonomy (NCBI): domain Eukaryota; kingdom Metazoa; phylum Chordata; class Mammalia; order Rodentia; family Gliridae; genus Graphiurus; species Graphiurus murinus. The sequence continues at coordinate 158,527 of PVLC010000594.1, forward strand.
CATATTAATATGGAGGTCAAGCAAAGACTTATTTTCCCCATGAGGTAGATCCAAAGACTTTAATTATTGAGTCATTATAAACTGTTGTCTGCTTGTGATGCCAAGACTGTTCCCTGCTAGAAGAGATGCAACTCTAGGTTTTGATGGCTTATTGGATTTAAAACTTACCCATGGATTGGACAGAAGTTCACAAAAGCAATAGTTATAATTTTTATGTTGCATTGTTTAGAGTCCTTAAGGCTTTATCATTCCTCTATTGTTCCCCCATGACTTTTTTTTTTCTTTGTCTTAGTACTGGGTATTGAATTCAGAGTCATTCTACCTCTGAGCTACACCCCAAGCCCTTTATTTATTTTTCTTTTTTAAATTTTGAAACAGAGTTTTGCTAAGTTACTGAGGTTGGCTTCTAACCTGTGAGCCTGTCTCAGCCTCCTAAGTACTGGGATTATAGGCCTGTTCCACAACAGGTAGTATTCTCCCACAATTCTGATACTCAACACTTCCTGGAAGTTGAAAGATTTATTCATTTAATCAAGATTTGTTGAGCATGGATGACAAGATTAATTTTTTTTTTTGCAGTACTGGGGATTGAACTCAGGGGCATTCTACCTCCGAGCTACACCCTCAGCCCTATTTTTTATTCTTTATTTTGAAACTGAGTCTCACTAAGTTGCGGAGTGCCTCACTAGGTAGCTGAGGCTGGCCACAAACCCGGATCTTCCAGTCTCAGTCTCCCGAATGCTGGGATTACAAACGTGCGCCACCACGCCCAGCTACAAGATTAGTTTTAAATTCCCCCCTTTATCAGTGGTTTCACTATCTTTAGTTTCAGTTAATGACAGTTTGAGAATATTAAATGGAAAAATTTTAATAATTCATAAGTTTTAAATTGTGCACCATTCTGAGTAGTATGATGAACTCTCAAGCCTTGGCACTTTGTCTCACCTAGGGCTTGAATTATCTCTTTGTCCAGTGTATCTACACTGTATATGCTACCTGCTCATTAGTAACTTAGTAGCCACTTTGGTTATCAGCCTGACTGTTGTGGTGTGGCAGTACTTGTGTTCAGGAAACCCTCATTTTACTTAATAATGGCCCTAAAGAGCAACAGTAACAAGGCTGGCAATTGAGTAAACCAAAGATAAGCTGTAGAATGCTTTCTTTTTTTTTTTTTTTTTGCGGTACTGGGGATTGAACTCAGGGGCATTCTACCTCTGAGCTACATCCCCAGCCCCATTTTTTATTCTTTATTTTGAAACCGAGTCTCACTAAGTTGCAGAGTGCCTCACTAGGTAGCTGAGGCTGGCCGCGAACTCGGATCCTCCGGTCTCAGCCTCCCGAATGCTGGGATTACAAGCGTGCGCCACCACGCCCAGCTTGTAGAATGCTTTCTTATGTGGAACAGTGAAAGTACAGTAAGGAATTTTGAAAGAGAAAGAGACCATACTCACATGGCTTTTATTATAGTATATTGTTATAATTATTCTAATTTATTATTTGTTACTATCATTAATCTCTCATTGTGCCTTGTTTATAAATTAGATTTTCTCACTGGTATGTATGTATAGGGAAAAACATTGTAGGTGTAGGGTTCAGAACTATTTATGGTTTCAGGCATCTGCTAGGGGGTCTTGGAACATATTACCCAATGATAAGGAGGGGGTTACTTAATAAAAACTCAGGGTTTGATCTTTCTTCTTAATAGGCTTATATAGGATTAGTACTTACTTTTCTAGTTTTTCCTCTGGGTCTCCTATGTTGTACAAAAGACTTAGTCATGGAGAAATGATTTTTTTTTTTTACAATCAAATTTCAATTGAACTTTCCTGGAATGTAGTAATGTACAAGTATACCTCAAAATATAGACCAGTATCATTTTCTCTCTTTAACATAAAAGGTTGTGTTAAACAGGAAGCCTTCTGCTTATTGACCACAAAGTGCATTTTTATTCCTAAAGGAACAATATCCCTCAAAGCAAAAGGTCAAGTGATTATCTGAAAAATTGATGCTATCCAGTAGATCTTATTGCACAACTGATGACTAGCTTGCATGCATTTATAACACCAATGTTTCCTAATATTTGGATATTTGGTATCTGATTGAAAATAAATATATGGGAAGAATAAAATTTTCAATTTTATTCAGATATGTTAGCATTTTGGATACAATGCTTTTATTATCACTCTTATGACTCAGAATGATAGTTGCAGGACTCTTTAGATTTTAAAGAATTTATTAAAAATGCTAACTTAAAGAAAAAATGAGTCTATCTACCAGAGATACTCTTCCTTTATCTAAAATGAAGGTATACAGTGTACTCTTTAAAGGTACACTTGAAATTCAGAGGAAATGGTAAAAATCTCAATCTCATTTTGTTTTAAAATTTGGCCATCTGTCATATACAGGTGTCCCTGGTTCTACACAATCCACATATCCTATTTAATTGAGTTTTTATTAATTAGATCTTATCAAGTTTTATTCTATTTGTCCTACCAATATGCTGTTGTAGGGATTTTAAAGAAATAAAAAATATATATACATATATATAATATTATAATATACACAAACACACACACATATAAACATTTTTTTAAGGCTGATTTTACATTCTTGTCCTAATGAAAATCATTGCTGGGCTGGTGTAGCTAAGTGGCAGAGCACTTGCTCAGCAGGCACAGGCTCTGGATTCAATCCTCAGCACCACAAACAAACAAACAAACAAACAAAAAATCACTACAGTAAAGAACGATTATTTGAAATATCTTACTTGAATACAAGGCTCATCTCAAAACAACTTCATAGAAATTTTTAAATTGAATTTTAACCTACTTTGGAAGTCTACTAAATTCAACTTGTTATAGATGGATGGAGTAAAGCAGACGAAGAAAAGGAATACACTCTTAGTTAGTGAGAAAGAACATAGCTGAATTATGAAAAATCCTAGTGGACATTCAAAAGATTGTTTCAAAAAATATTCACTGTTAAAATCATCTTTGATCGTCAACCTAGCAAGACCCTGTTTCAAAATAAAAATAAAATAGGGCTGGAGGTGTATCTTGGAGGTAGAATGCCCCTGGAGTCAATCCCCAGTACCACACATACACACAAAAAAATTACGCTTAAATTTTTTTGTTACTGTTTTTACAGTGCTGGGGAGCAAACTCAGGGGCTCAACATGTTAAGCAAACACTACCATTGACTTACAACCCCAGCCTGAAAAGTCTTTTAAAGAATGAGTGTTCAACATAGCCAGGCATGGTAGTGCATGCCTGTAATGCCAGTACTTGGGAGGCTGAGATAGAAGAAGGATTGCAAGTTTGAGGCCAGCCTCAGCAATTTAGTGAGGCATTGTTCCCAAAATAAACAAAAAATAGAGTTAGGGTGTAGCTGGAGGTAGAATGACCCTGGGTTCAATCCCCAGAAAAACAAAACAAAACAAAAAAACCCCAAAAAACGAGAGCTTAATGTCACATAATGACAAAGATATGTACTGTCTTCTATTTACTCTGCTATAATTGCCTATTTACTTATTTGACTTTCTCATTACTCTAAGGAGTAGGATAAGATTAATGATTTTCAAACTTGGCCTGCACCTTAGAATCACCTACGAAACATGTTAAAAATACAATGCCTAATTTAATTGGCCTACAAGATGAAGCCCAGGCATTAACACTATTTAAAAGCTATCATGTAAGTCTAATATGAAGCTTGGGTTGAGAATCACTGGTGTAGAGCACTTCAGTTATTAGCACGAGCTCTGGCATATAGTAGGTGTTAGACAAATATTACTTGGCTACTTGAGTTAAATGAATGCTTACTTTATGAAACAAATATGAAACATAGGGTTCAGATTTTTATCCTCAGAGTATGCTTTCTTTTACTGAAGAATGTAAAAACCTGCATATCCTATGGATGAAGATCATACATTTTGTGCTGCTTTAAGTTGTAATATTTAGTTATTATTCATCGCAAACATCTGAGTGCATATTGGTTAATTTTTCTCAGTGGCTTCTCCAGCAAATCAGAGTTCTCATGCTACGGAAATATCCTGTTTTGTGATACATCAAATATCATTCTTAACCTTTAATCAATGGTAAGTTTAAGATGGGGTAGAAAAATGTATGGTAGCTTATAACTGTATTAAAGCAAAAGTATGTATTATGTGTACTCAAATGTAAGATTTTTGGGGGGTACTCTAATTGTGCAAATCTTAACTCCTTCCTTTTCCTAGACATTTATTGTTTTTCAGCATACTTTATGAGGTATGTTTTGGATATAGTATGTTTAGTCGTTACTTGCAAATGACTTAATCTATGCACTTCACTTTTGAAGTGAAATTCATCATGGACATAATTTATATGAGGGTCAAAGAAGACAATTTGTCCATAAATTATTTTCTATCTTGAATAACTCTCTACTGGATTCATATCTACTTTCTTACAAGTTCCAATTAAAGTATTTTTCTGATAAGGTTTGATTGGATTTTGGAGATAAATCTCACTTCACAATAAAATTGGATATTTACAATGTTCTTATACTGTTTGGGAAAAGCCTTGATAAATGAGCCACAGGAAAGGAATTGTATAAATTGGTGCTATATATTTTCTGATAAAGTTGAATCTTTGAGTTGATTTTTATATTTTTTATTTTTATTATTTGAATAGCCAGAAGTGATATAAGAACTGGGACTATAACTCTTAACTTCCATTGTAGAAGAACCCCTTGCTTTTAATTGGTACCTAATCAAATTTTTTGCTTAATCTATGAAATGAACGAATGACAGAAAACTGTCCAAAGATTAGCATGGTGGGAAAGCATACCAGCTTCAAAAATGAAAACCCAAGGAAAAGCTTTAAGGGTACAACTGATGCCCTTCCCCAAATGGACCCACAGTATCTGGAAAGCTTTTTTCAGAACATCAGATATGTTTAAATCCAGTTTTCCTGATATACAATCTTGAAGGTAGAAATGGTGGAAAGGAATTTTGGTAAATTTGCATGCCCTTCCTTTCCTCCCCAGGAGATTCTCATGAAACCAGTTGGGCAAAGTCTATGGTTGAGCATTTGGGGACCACTGGTGTAAGAGGATGTACACTGGACAAGGAATTAGGAAACTTAGCTTCTGCTAGGCATGGTGGCACGTGCCTGTAATCCCAGTTCTTTGGAGGCTGAGACAGGACGGAGGATTGCAGGTTCGAGACCAGCCTTAGCAATTTAGCGAGACCTTCAGTAGCTTAGCAAGACCCTGTATTAAAATAAAAATAAAATAAGGCTGGGCGTGTAGCTCAGAGGTAGAATGTCCCTGGGTTTGATCTCCAGTAGAACATGCATGTGCACACGTGTGCACACACACACACACACACACATCTGTGCGCACACATACAAAGAAACATAGGTTCTAATCATAACTCTTTTACTAATTTACTTTGAACAACTTACTTCACAAACTTCAATCTCCTTAATGAGGGGCTTCACTTCTAGACAATTTTTCCAGTGATTTATAAGATCCTTTTGTGCCTAATATACTGTGATTCTGTTGGTCTTATCTTTCATAACTTCCTAAAGCAAACCTCTAATAGAGCAGTAAACGTGCAACAAAAAGTCATTAACTTAAAGAGAAGATTAAGCTGTATGTATATCCCCAAATCAAAAATTCCCCACTCAAGACTGAACTGTGTACTGACCAGCAGTTTGTGCATATGTATTCAAGTCTTTACATGTGTCCATCTTCTGGGTCCATTAATGGTCAACAACTTAGACAAACCTGTGTCTGAGCCTTGGCTCTCACCTTTTCAAAAAAATATGTTATCTCCAATAGATATCTACCCTTAAACATGCAAAAGTAGAATTTATTACTTTGCCAGTCTTACCAAGGAAGCCTGGATATTCTCATGTTCGTTGTCATCAGAAGGGGGAAGTGTCTATGTCAGCAAAATCCAATAATCTCCTGTCATTGACTTTAGTCATTACATAAATTTGCTGTGCATGTGCCCACATCTATATTCCTACATGTAATCGTGCTTATTCATAGTATCTGGCACAAAAGAGAGGCTCAAGAAACATCTGTTGTATTAGTAAAAGAAGCAAGGAAAGAACAGAAGAGTGAATGATAGAGAAAAGTTGGGCTTATTTTAATGAGGTTAGTAAAATTTTCCATCACTGGGCACCACACTGTCCACTTATAAATCTTAGGAATAGTTTATGAATCTTCCGTTGGAAACAAGTTGGACCTCCCTTGGAGGTAGAAAAGCAAGACACTTAGAAGGACTTGCAGAACTGATTCTGAAAGGAAGAGCTCACCTTTTTTTAAGCAGAGGCTCCCATTGACCAGTTTTCCCTCCTCATTGACATCTCTTTTCATCCAGCTGTGGAGGTATTTCTTGTCTCTCTTGACCAGTACTTTGGGCCCTTGTTTCTTGAGAAAGAAAGAGGTATTCTCCACTTCAAGGAACCCTTCCTGCTCATGGCAGTTCCATCGGGGTGCCTGGGTGCAGGGGGTAGGGGTGGCTGCACGGGAAGGGCCACCAGAGGAATTGGAGATGCCCAGGCACTGTGCGGATGCAACATGGCGGAGCTTTCCATCCTCAGTCCACAGCCACTGCTGGTTCTGGCTGATCCCATTGCACAAGCCCACAATCACTCTCTGATTTATGAAAAGGCACTGCTGTTTCTGGACATGAACAATCTGAAAGCCCTCTGGAAGACGAAAAGCTTATAAAGCATGGTGTAGCAAATTATAAGACCCATTAAAATAAAAATCGCCCACCCCCAAGTCAGCTAAGCAAAAATATTAGGTGTACTTATATTTTGCTATTTCTGTCATTTCAAGTGAATATTCCTAGAGTCAGCACATGTGATTTAAAATGCCAAGGTAAAAGAAAAAAAAAAAAAATCCCAAAGCTGACAATGAAAAGTGTCAAAATGTTACACTTACCAACCACTTCTCTCCTTTTTTAAACTTTCAAATGGTTTAGGGGGAGAAAACATACCCCACTGTAAAAATGAAGGGAAGCTTAAAAATTTAAAAAAACATCCAAAGAATGTGTTTTTTTCTTTTGGATGAGGAGACACATCCAAAGAATATGGGGTGAAATGTTAGCCCAATACTAGTTAAATATACTAGTTATATAAAGCTCAGTTCCCCTTTTAAATATTTGACTGGCTCCATATAATCTTCCTCCTCCACTCTGAAAAAATACCACCATTCCAATCTTTATATTCATATTGTAGTAAGGATTTGTATACAAATTGCATGGTTAGAATAAAAACCTTTAAATTAGATATATTTATTACAAGATAAAAACAAAATAAAGTCCCCCACCCCTCCAAGTACAACCTTCTAACTAACAGTAACCAATGAAAGTACTGATTATCATAAATTAAATTTCCTATAGTCCTGGGATAAACATCTCTTGTGACAATGTTTACAGTTTTCTCTCAAACAGGAACAGATTTTTAAGAAATCAGCATTCTTAATGTCAGAAAGCTAAACACTCAATTGTCACACATCCATATTAAACACTAAAGATATTCAGGCTCAGAAACCATTTTTAATGAATTTTTACTTCCAGTTCTCCCATGAAAACATTCAGCCCTTCCAAGTTGCAACTTCTAAAGAAAATACATTTCTCATCCCCTTTCATCGTATTCCTTGTATTTTCTTTCTTTAACACAAAAGAAAGCAGAGCTCTAGCCTGATTGGAAAAATCATGGGGACTGAATGCTACCAACTGGTATATAAGAATAAAAGCTGTCTCTTCAGGGTTCTGTCTTCCCTGGAAAGATGCCCTTTTGGGAGCTGAGCTGCCTGAAGGTTTGGGTGGACCTGGGAGAGCACTTGTTTTCTTTTGGAGAAAATTCTCAGCAGTGAGTGTGGGCTCAGCTCCCCCCTCACTGTCGTGGGCTACTCTGCCATGGAGACCTAGTTCCAATCCTGCCTCACTCCAGACATGTTTCAAAGGCCGAGGGACTCCTGGGCTAGGCTGGGGAGAGATGCCTCAGCTTCCTGAGGCAGACCCACTCACCCGAGCTCCTGAAGACCAAGCAGGTAAGAATCGCCATGTAAAATTCAGCCTCCATTTTCCACTTAGCAATCGCTCCCGCTTCGCTTGGGGGGGAAAAAAAATTGTCCCAGATAAGAGAAGCCGAGACTAGGAAGGAAGCGTGCCTTCATGGTGAGGGGAAAAGTCAGTGACGAGCGCTTCCTCCAATTGAATTGTTTGGGGAAGTTTTACACCAGTGTCCTTTTGTCTGTTTCCTTAGAAAGAAGGGATTGTGATTACCTCTCTTTTTTAAACGTAGATCTAGCCTCCAGGAGCAAAATAAAACTCCTGAAGCCCTCACCTACCATCTTTTTGGCGCATGACTATGCCTTAACCTCAAGAGGGAAGAAAGGAATTGTAATCTTAGATAATTAAGTGCTTCTACAACATTACCTCTTTTCAGGTGAGGAGATTCTGCCAAATATACATAAACCATGTAATTTCTAAGGGCCTCTGACAAGTCATATAAAGACATAAACATGCACTGTGTGTGTAATGATAGCCTGGGAATCTATGAGGAAAACCACCTAATGATGGCACTTCTAGATCATTCTCTCTCAAGTGATGACACTATTACATTTTGAGAGAATCATCGTCACTGGAGAGATGTAGAGACTAAAATTAAACCCATCACGTTACCTGCTTCAGGTTTCCCCCAGAGAATGGCCCTTCACCAAATCAATAATATTAATAATAATCATAACCGTAATCAACATCATCATAATAAAGAAAGTATACTTTACTCAGTATTTAGTATTAAGAGTTGTTTATTGGCAGTATGAAACAAAGTCAACATTGCTGCATTAAAAATTCATGTTTGAGCAGAACATCTAGGTGTTTATTGAGTGTAGTTATTTTAATTTTGTCTCTTGAGGATTGAAACCTTTCAGAAATGTAAGGACATATGTAGTCATGTTTTTAAGGAGAACCTTTGGATGCAGGACCCATTGCATCCTCCCCATGACATCTGCCTTCACTGGGAGAGAGATTCCAGGTAGACTGCGTACTCCATAATCTCTTCTTAGTAAAAGAGAGACAAGTGGTTTAAAGTTTTGATGCTTTGCAGTTGCTACAAATTTGTTTTTCCCTTTTAAAGTAAAACAGCTCACAATGTAGAAATCTAGTGGCTAGAGTTCTGGAGTGGGAACCACCTCTAAGCCTAATAAGAGAGTTAAGTACATATAGATCCAATGACAATCATTGTGCTCTGTAATTGATTGATAGGAGGTACTATAAATATGCATTTAATAGATAATATCATCAAGACACATTTCCAATATAAAATAGTTACTGCTTTTGATTTTTTTTTTAAACAAAAACTTATTTGTTAAAAATCCATGATCAATCACTTGCAAGTTGAGCAGCAAGGTTCTGGGAACCGAGACAGGTAATAGCACTTAAAACAGGGACAGTTGAACAGGGGACAGTCCATTCACAAGACAGACTCCGCAAACATGAAAGCATCTAAACACATGATAATGATTTCTTCAGTGCCTCTTCCAGGCATCGCCTGATGACAGTTATCACTGAATATTACACACACACATTCCGTGTAGCAGAGAGTCAATACAGACAAAACAAAATCCACCTTCGGCTGCATGAGAAGTCGATCATACCTCCGTCAGCATAGGACCTTCAGAATAATCTGAGGGATGCTTACAGATGCATTCATATACACAAGGGGCTGGCAATCTTGCACACGTTGCCAACTCTCCCACTGTCCATGCCACAAGCTGGCTTCAGAGGGCCGTTCCTTCTACTGCAGGAAGCTCCTTAGAGAAGCCTCAGGTGGGTACTTTGATTAATCACCCCATGACATCAATGATCTGGTAAGCCCTTTGGTGACTCACTGGACAGTCTCTGCTGAAAGTCTGCTCTCGTACAGGCACAGAGCATGATGCACAAATTCATATTGCTCACTAGTTTGGACCATTCCACCCCTGCAAGGAAGAGATTCATGAAATAACTTTATTTTGCCAATATTCTGCAATCTTGGTGCACCGAGACTACATTCAAGCTAGGATGTTACGACAAAGACACACAGAAGAGTTATCCTAATGATTCCTTTATTGTCCCTCTCACCTGTTTCAAAATGTCCCAACCTGTGATGTGAATATATTAACATAGTCATGTGCTGCATAATGACCTTGTAGCATGATGCATTACCTGTTTATGCTGATGTCAAAGTGAACAAACCAACTGTGTGCTGCCAATCACACACACAACTATGCACAGGACACAATTTTTTTTTTTTGATACTGGGGATTTAACCCAGGAGTACTCTACCTCCAGGCTACACCCCCAGCCTTATTTTATTTTTTACTTTGAAACAGGGTCTCACTAAGTTGCCGAGGTTGGCCTCGAACCTGCAATTTTTCTATCTCAACCTCCCAAGTACAGGAATTACGGGCATGTACCATTACACCTGGCTCATAGAATTCACTACTTAATAATGATAATAAACCGCTTTGTTGCTGGCTTATGCATTTACTAACTTATACCTTTAATTATTATTTTAATAATACTTAAATACTATGAAGCATTATGCTGTGTTATGCCAGCAGCAGAGTCACAAATCTCATGTTTACTACATCTGGTTTCATCATTTTCTCTTGTGCTTGATTTAATCTCATAATGGTTTGTTCATCAAGGCCCTAAGAGCAACAAACTATACCATCTATATGTCCCCATTTTCCCTAGCAGCTGTTAGTACCATGAAAAATAATTCTCAGACCCTGTAAGCACTTCAGCTTGAAAACAAGATGTGTTGCCTCCCCTGTACCATGACTTCTGGCGAGTGCTAATGACTGAACTTGGGCTATTGTCTGTGTGTACTTGTCAACCTCTATAAATATTAAACCAGTTTAACTTCACCCTTGCAAACTAAACAAATGATTCCTTGGGCAGGTTCAACGTGATGCCAAAACGATGTATTTGGCAAGAAATAAAGAGGTAAATTCACAGTATTCAATAACAGCAATTTATTGGCAGAAATATTTCTCCAGTCATTTTCCCTAGAACTGTACATTTTCTTGGCCATGTGTTCCTTGGACAAAAGTTGACAGCAGAAATGGCCAGCTGAGGATGTTCTCATTCTTTCTCTCTCCCTCCCAACCCCCTTTTCTTTAGCTGTGGGCTGACATCTGGGCACACCTAAAAACATAGCAGGTATCTGGAAGACACTGGCCTGGACTACAGAACTTGCAGGATGCAGCCACAGTAAATATTAGGACAGCTCCAGGAGCTGAGAGGTCCTCCCTTCTTCCCTTGGCACTTGCACAGCTCAGGGAATTATTACTCCTGCTGTGAGCTATAGACTGTGTGGGACCTTGTATGTACTTCATCTCCTGGGCACTGGTCTGTGACTTCCTTTCCCATTTACCTCACTTGGAGGCAAGATGTTCCTTTTCCTGTATGTTCTGGTCAGTGCTAGTATTTATAAGTCCCACTGGTGGATGAATAGAGACTCAGTCTAGGTCTTAATAACCACTTTACCCTAAGTAGGTCAGCAGTGTATTTCAATGGTTGGAGCAGATTTACTATGATATTCTGTTAACCAAGCCAGTGTTGTTTCAGCCACTGAAGGTGAGGAAGTTGGGTAAACACACTCATTAGTTGGAGGCTAGCAAAATTCTTGAGGGTCTGAAGGCTTTAGAAAGGTATATGAAAAGTTCCGTTACTTCCTACTTTATTTGGAAAATAAAAATGAAAGAATTGGCACCAGAGGGTTCCTTCAAGATCATTCATTCCAATTATTGACACAACCCAGCTCTTCCAGAAGGAAGCAGTCTGGGTGACAGATGGCCAGTCAGTTTCTGTTGGAATGCTCCTGGGCTGAGGTACTTGTAGGGGCAGGCTTTCCTAAGACTGGCAGAAAAGCTTTTGAAGGCATCAAAATAATCTGTCCCTCTCTTATTTTCACCCTGTTGGTCCAAGTGAAATAACCAAAAAAGTCTTAAGGCTTCCCAAGTAGTCACACAATTGCTCTCTAAATGCTGGAAAACAACCATCAAAGTCTCATAATCTTTTCTTCTCTAGACTAAACATCCTGTGGTTACTCAGTATTTCTGTAGAGCCTGGTTTCCCTGTCACTCACCAATCTAGTCTCCTTCTTCCAAAGGCTGTTTTATCAAATATGACCTTCTTAGAGTGTTGTGTCTACTCTGTCTGATGAGATCTGGCCAGGAAGCGTATTCTCTCCCTTGAGGTGTGCATTATAGACCTGTGAGTTTGCATTTGCAGGTGCACCTGGTGGCATAAGGTCCACAGTACCCACGTGGTACCTGGTGCTTAGCAAGCATCTTGGGATATTGAATGAAGGTTTAGGTTAATTAAAAAGTCAGCAGAATTTTTTTTAATGTAAGAATTACATCATTCTTCTATCCTGTGCTTACACTATTGAAACTAAATGCAGGGCTTTCTATTTTTTTTCTTGTTAATTTCAACTTGTTAGTTCTTGTTCTGAACACAATGTTCTTGTGTGCTGAATCATTATTTCTGTCATCCAATATATTAGTTTTCTATTTTTCATTTCCAACATTGAATCTTCTGGCCATCTCACAAGGATGCCTTACATCTTCTTTAAGTCAGTTATAAAAAAAATAGAAAAAGAGAGGGCTAAGATAGGGTCTTTTTTTTTTAATAAGCAATCTGATATCATATTATGTGCCATCTAATCCTATTCTAAAACTGTTTCTAAGTTGTAGGTAAAGGCAAGAATAATGCATACTCGTAACATATTTACAACAACGAAGAACACAACCAGCTCTAGGTCCAGCAGGTTACCTGTCAACTAGGTTATCCAGACCATGCTATTTTCATCTTGGGTGAAAAGAGATAAACTCTGGACTCAAAGAAAGCAAAGAATAGCCAGAGTGCACTCACTGGAGATTGGCTCAAATTCAGGAACTCATCACAATTGTCTTGGAAAATATTTAACAAATGTCCTATTGCATATATTGGTATGCAAAATAGATCAGTGACCTTTGTAAAAACTTAAAACCTAGGGTTACTCTTCAGAATTTACTGTTATGGAGCAAGTGCAGTCTTTTATAGGCTGGCTATAGTAAAAAAACAAAACAAAACAAAAACACAAAAAACCTTGGAAGCTAGAACAGTGTCCATATATAGAATGTTTTTATGAAATAAATGAAAAAAGCCAGATTAATTGTGGAACTCTCAAGAGAGTTCCATAGTAATTCACTCCCCAGCTTAGTTCCCACTTGGGCTCCCTGGATTTGCTGAGATCTGGATCTATGTCGCTGATACAAACTTTCTACTGTAAGCTGGTTCGAGAAGGTAAGAAGCAGGGAGGCTCTTTTTATTACTTTAAATGGTATCATCTGATTTTCATTTAAAGAGCAAGCACTAAAATAATCCTTTACCCCCAGTGGATTATAGTTTAAACTCCATCAAAATTAAGATTTTAGAAGATTCCCAAGGTGGTTGACCAAGATGATGTTTCAGTGGAGTAAGCTGCAAAGCCCAGCTCCCAAACCATCATGAGTGAGACAGAATGCCTGAAATCACCACCACCATCACCCAACACATTCTATGAAAGCATAGTCCCTGCTTGGAGAAACTTCTTTAGGTACAAATCTATTTTCCTAGGAAGCATAATGCATTAAGCTACAATACCTACCACTGAGCAGGAGTTAGTTCATCAAAAAAGAGTAAGGTCAAATAAAAATGCCAAGAGAACCCTAGTTAGCTATGAGGGTGGTTATGGGTTTGAAAGGATTTGGAATGCAAAGTCATTGAGCTCACTATCAATAGGGACCAAAGTGTGTTAAGATGTAAACAAACACCATAGACTGTTGCCAAGTCAAATCCTGTCCTCACAGTTTACTAGTTGCTTAATCTTATTACATAATCTCTGCAGTGCTCAGTTGTCTCATCTGCAAAACAATGAGGTACCTATGTCGTAGCAATGACGTGAGAAATGCAAGGGGCAACCCACTTGAAATAGTTTAGCACACAGCCATGTTCATATCAATGCCCTAAATGCTAGCTATCATTGTTATTGTTACTCTTTAGTACTATCTGGTCAAGTAGGACTGGTGAGAAAGCTCTGAGGCAAGGCTTCTGACAACCTTGAAGAGCTAAGAACAAGCTTGGCAGAAGACACAAGATAACCCATGATGCACAAGTGTAGATGGAAAGATTCAAATATGTTTCTAAATATTCAAGGGCCTAGAAGGCAGTCACAGTGGAGCCTGCTGATGCAGTGCACTTGGAGTTTGGCAGATTCAGGGATTTATAAGTCCTTGCTTTTGGATCTACTAATTATATGATTTTAGAGAAGTCATTTAATTCTTTTCAGCTTGGCTTTTCTCACAAAATGGCATTAATGACAAATGCCATCCGTTATGAGGATTAACTAAATCAGAGCATAGCAATGTCTAGCCATGGGCTACTCATAGAATTCTCAGGAGCCCAGGCCCCACACTGGTACCCGAGGGCCTTGGCGGGGTGCAGGACGAAGATAGGTGCTTAGGACTAGCTGCTAATCCCAACTTTCAACAGGGTTGTTGTGCTTTTTTATTGGTTTTCCGCACTGGCACACTGTGGAAGGTTTTGTCTGCAAAAACTTTCCATTGTTCATGAGAAAAGTTTGGAAACCACTGGCCTGGCAAGTAGCACTTACCTAATAAGGTTTCAAGTTTTGCAAGGCTTCAATGAAATAATCCACATAATGCTTAGTGTAGGGGCTGTCCCTCTGTGAGCACAAAACACATACTGCATATTCTTTTTCTTATTGTTTTTGTGATTAGCTAGTATTGTGCTGATCATGCATTCTGGGGTTTGCTGGGACAGTCGTGGCTCATTACTGCTGTCCTGGTGTGATGATTATGATGATGATGATGATGATGATGATGATGATGATGATTATTTTTGTTATTGGGGGGTACTGGATATTGAACCAAAGGGCATTCTACCTCCAAGCTACACCCCCAGCCCTTTTTATTTTTTATTTTGAAACAGGGTCTCGCTAAGTTGCTGAGGACCTTGTTAAATTACTGAGGCTGGCCTTGAACCCTCGATCCTCCTGTCTCAGCCTCCAAAATACTGGGATTACAGGTGTGCACCAACATTCATGGCTCTGGTATGATTATTAATGGGGCCAGTTTTCATTCTCCGAAGTGCTTTGGTTTGGATGATAATTTTTTTGGGGGGGGACCTAATTATGCCCCTTTCCATGCGGTGGAAACAAGAGGCTCTCTTTATTGCAAAAGTGGTGTTGGCTGTGTGGCTATGATTCCCCTCTCCTCCCCTGTGACTACAGACTATAAACACTGTTTGCCCAAGCCAGAAAGGATTCAGATACATTACTCTTCTAGAAATGTCACATATCTCATATCACACTAGCCCCGCCAAACCCCCAAATCAGTGTCATCTTAGTTTCCATGCAGGGAAGCACGTAGCTGTCTCAGCTGTGGGTAGACTCAAGTGAGAAGGGGAAAAAAAATGTAGTTTTTTTTTTTTTTTTCCCTTTGCTAGTGGAGTGTGTTGGGAAAAAAAAAAAAAATCACCTCCAGATGCCCAGGAGAGAGATTTGGTTTTTAACATGTTAAAACTGTGACCTTTTGTGACTATTAACTCACACATACAGAGAGCAGCGGCCTTCCTGCTGCACCGCCCAGCCCATATCCGGTCTAATCAGTAGACAGAAGAAATTCTGCAGCAGTGACTCACTTCTGGGCTAACAATGGAACCTACACTCCTTTGCTCTTTTTTTTTCAAATCTGAAATTCTTTTGGTAAAGTTTGGTACAGTAAATTTAGAACAAAAGGTGTGGACGTTAATGTGCCTCCTGGGTAAAACTCCGATGGCTGGGGCGTGAGTCAAGTTAGGCTAAGACTGCTGCCCTATGTTGCTGGGGCCAGCTGTGAGGTGTGGCCAAGCCCCTCCACCAGAGGTCTTCCCAGGTCTTCCCACAGATTTCACACCACAAAGGGCGAACTTAAACAGAAACGGGACTGATTCTCATCAGGTACTTTGAACAGATACTTTCTCCCAACTAGAAGTGTTCTGAAGTATTTGTAGGGCCTAAAAGCCAGCCTGGTCAAGTGATAATTCAATGAAATTTCTAGAATATTTTGAGGTCCATTTTATTTCCTTCTGGAAAATTAGCCATTTTCTCCTGATGCCCACATTAACACTCAATTAACTCCTAGCTAGGAAGAAGGAAAAGGTTGTCTTAGTAACTCCTTGGAAGACTCAGTTGGCATAACCTGTACCACAAAGACCTCTTATGATGTCAGAAATGGTAATGTCAAAAAATTTCATACGAATTTCTAGGACTTTCGAAGTGTCCTTAAAATAAATAAAGCAAAATGCTGAATTCTTGATTTTCAAATGAGATCTCTGAAATTCACTAAATAGGGGCATCTTTGTGGCTACAGATACAGATAAATGTAAGGCTATGTTGATAATATTATATCAGTAAGTAGAATTATAGATTTGAAATTATTTTAACTGGGCTTTGGAAACAATATGTTGGGGATATAGATTGATCTAGGAAATTGACAGCATATATATTTCGATTTTAAGATTGCTATAGTTAAGCCAGGTATGGTGTTGCATGCCTATAGTCCCAGTGTGTGGGAGGCTGAGAAAGGAGGATTGCAGTTTCAAAGCCAGCCTCAGAAACTTAGCAAGGCACTCAGCAACTTAGTAAGACCCTGTTTCAAAACAAAAAATAGAAAATAGGGCTGAGAGTGTAGCTTAGAGGTAGAATGCCTCTGGGTTCAACTCCCAGCACCACTACACACACACACACACACACACACACACACACACACACACACACACACACAGTTAGCCAGGTGTGGTGGCACACACTTGTGATCTCAGTACTTGGAAGGCTGAGATAGGAGGATTGCAGGCTCAAGGCCAGCCTCAGCAACTTAATGAGGCTTTCAGCAACCTAATGAGACCTTGTTTTAAAACAAAAATTAAATAGGGCTGGGGGTAGCTCAGAGGTAGAATGCTCCTGCTTCAATTCTCTAGTACTACAAAAAAGAAAAAAAAAAAAAAAAGATTGCTATAGTTAGGAAAAAAGACAAGAAAATCAAACTAAAGTGACTAATCAAAACACCGAAACAATAATATGACACACACTGGAAGCATTTTTCTATCCTGTCTGGGAAGCTACAGGTGAGGCCTTATTTCATTCCAATTTAAGGCCTTCAAGGTAAGGATATACAAAGACTGCTAACTCTTAAAAAGTAGGATTGGACAGATTGTTTCTAGTTTTGGGGGTAGAAAAAAAAAAGGAAAAGAAAAGAACCCTGGAACGAGACATTCTATGTTTCTTGTTCTGCAGTATCTAGAGATGCCAAAGGGATTGAAAGAAATACAAGGAGAAAGCGTTGCCTGAGGTCCACCTGCAATAGAACACGCTCCTTTCCTTTCCTCTGATGTTCACGTCTTGCTCCTTAGTCATTTTCCTGCAATGTCTGAGAGGCATTTACTGAGTATCCTGGGCCAGTTCATTGCAAGAGGTCATTATTATTTTTTAAAGGGACAAGTGTATCTCTTATGCTCGATGTGTACATGTCCAAGTATATCTCCTATATCCCATGTGTAGATGACCTCTGTCACTTTCTCACAGTGTGAAACCTTGGTGTGCATAAGCCTTTGATAATTTCTGGTAGCAGGAGTTGCATACAGTGAAAATCCATTGGTTTAGTTCTATAGTAACTGGAATTCCTAAACAGGTGATTTAGTCACAACAGTTTGGTGATATTTGAGATTAGAAGACTTGCACAAGACATGGAAGAGCTTTTTAAGTAATAAAAGTGATTATACTATGTTCACTTTGGTGCTAATGTTATGGGTCCTTTTTCTCACTAATTTTTGAAAATTGTTGACCTATGCATGTGTAGTAGCTGCCTGTTCATAGGAAAATGTAATTGAGCAAACCATTCCTTTACACAACCATGAACAGAAAGTTCATTATACTTATCACATCTGGATATTAATAATAAGTAATCTAAAATAAAAGCATCAGAGATAAGTAAGTTTTCCTGGTTTAAATAGCAACCAGTTCAAGGTCATTGTTAAAGTATTAGAACATGAACTTCTCTCTTAACTTTTTGCTTAACCCACTTAAGTCTCCCACTCAATAAAACAATAGCCTTTGGAGAACCAAACAAATCCAGAATTTAGCTCATTAAATTTCAGGAAAATTAGCTGGGTGTGGTAGCGCATGCCTATAATTCCAATACTTGAGAGGCTGAGACAGGAGGATTCCAGATTTGAGGCTAGCCTCAGCAGTTTAGAGAGACATTGTTAAAAAAAAAAAAAAAAGAAGTCTCAAGAAGAAGAAGGGGGAGAAGAGAAAGAGGAGGAGGAAAGGAAAAAAGACTAGGGGTGTAGCTAGGAGGCCCCTGGGTCCAATCACCAGTACCACCATAAAATAAGATAAATTTGCGCAATATTGGAAGTTCAGTTCAGAGGGTGGCTTTGGATACCTAACTTACTTCTTTTGGTCTTGGATTCTCCTTTAAGAATGAAAAGTTTGCTCAAATTCCGAGGGCAGGTTTCTGTTTTTTTAGAGCATCCTTTTTCTACTAGGTGTTGGACAAATATTATGACAATTATTTTTATTATATTGTTCTTCACAGAAACAAAGATTCAAAGACTCAAAGAAAACAATAGCTGAAAGAGATCTTAAGAAGCTTATCAATCACTTTCCAATTACTGAATCCCAAGATGGAAAAGGCATTTTATTGAAGGAGTTCTCAAATATATTTACATCCCAATACAATTGGTAAAACAAAGAAGTATCCACACACAATGTATGTATTGTTAATTTTCAAATGTATGTAGATGCATACATTTCATCATAATGAAAATTTATTTCATTATGATATTCAAAATACAACTATTAGGTGGAGGTCCACAAAATATTTTACTCCTAAAGAGGGGTGCACATACCAGAAAAGATTGGGGACCCCGGCTATGCTCCACCTTTCTTTTTGCTATAAACAGAGAGGCCAGACAAGTGGTCCCATAGAAAATTAGGCACAGAGCCAGGCTTAGCACCTAGCTCCTTGCCATTTGGTTCCAGATGCCTGGCCTCTCATACTCCACAGCTTCCTGCTTATCCTCGCAGCAGACTGTGCTCTGTCCCAATTACCACATTGCCCCTCTCAAACGAGCACCATAGGAATGAGAGGGTGATCCATTAGTACTCTTCTAAATAAAGCACTCGTGGGTGCCTTGCACTGAATTTGAACTTCTTAGAAAAGAAGAAATCTTCTTTTAGCTCAAAATATGTTCACAAGTATTATTAAAAGGAGAATCACAGACTTGTGAATCTGCCATGAGAATTGTGGCATCTATTAATAGAAGTTTCCCTAAAGCCAACAATAATAATGTCTTGCCAGAGAAATGAGGAATCCACCAAATGGTTTTGTCATTGTTGTACTGGAAACATCCATTCAGCATAATGTTCATTTCTAAACCAGGCCATTTTAGTTTATTACTAAAATGCAGATTTGCAATTTGAGTACGAATGGCCTATTTTTGTCCTGTTGAATAACAATCATTGTGCATTGTAATTTTTTGTTGTTGTTTTGAATCAGGATTTGGTTCTGCCCAATGTGCAAACTCTTGACTTAATCATGAAACAAGACTCGTTTCACATATCCAAATCACTGCCTTGGTTTTTTTCTTTGTTGTTAGCCGTGCTGGATTTCTTAGAGGAGGTGGCTATAAGTGGGAAGGGACAGATTATGAAAAGATGTGCCAAGTGCAGCCTTGCATCACCAGAGGGTAGAGGCTATTGTTGGAAAGAGTGGAAGAGCTGAGCATGGTGGCGCACACTCGTAATCCCAGTACTTGGGAGGCTGAGGCAAGAGGATCACAGGTACCTGGACAGCTTCAGCTACTTAGTGAGGCCCTCCATAATTTAGTGAGATCCTGTTTCAAAATAAAGAATAAAAAATAGGGGTGAGGATGGGGCTTGGAGGTAGAATGCCCCTGGGTTCAATTCCCAGTCCCAGCCCCTCCCCCCACCCCCCAAAAAAAGAAGAGTAGAAAGAGTTTGGAAAAGACCCATGGTGCCTATACTTTGCAGAGGACAAAACATCAGGCTTTATCTTTTCTCTCCCCTATTATACTTAGCTGGATCCAGCTCCACCCTCCCCTTTTCTTTATTTAATGGTCCCTGCTTAGGCTCATGTTACTATTCCATCTCAAGTCTTCACCAACAGACTTCTTGAAAGAGCGGTTTATAATTATTTTTTGTTGTTGTTGTTTTGTGGCACTGGGGATTGAACCCAGGGGCATTCTACCACCAGGCTATGCCCCCATTTCTATTTTTTATTCTTTTATTTTGAAACAGGGCGTCACTAAGTAGCTGAGGCTGGCGGCGAACCCAGATCCTCCTGTCTCAGCCTCCCAAGTACTGGGATTATAAGTGTGGGCCACCATGGCCGACTTGGTTTATAATTATTATTACAGCTCCTTCTCTTTCACTTAGATGGTCTTCGGGGAAAGTTTTGTGTGATCAGACCACTGTGAAAGAGTGTTGAACTCTTCAGACCTTAAATACATTGATGCTTATTGGGATTCTCCAAGTAGACAGGGGTTCTAGTGGATATAGTATATAGCTTTTTCTCAAACTTCATTAAGAACCTAATTTTTTTTTGTCTGAATACTGTCTAAGAGGGTCTGGTATTTAGCAGTCTCTCAATAAATAATCACATTCATTAAATTCATTAAGCTATGTCCTGAGGAACATGGTTTGGAGATGTGAGCTAGGAAATTCATCTTTTCATACCCAGGTGCTTGATGTGTACTCGGTAGGTACTTAGTAGCATTTGTTGAATGAATGAATGATTCATGAGCACCACTCTGAGTAGGGATCTCTGTGGCTTGTCCCAAGGACACAAACACCCATCCTAAAAGTACCCTAAGGCAGGGCTGGCTTCAAGGGCTTATGATGTCTGCAGTCATACAGCCAACCCCCCACCCCCAGCACCTTGTGCTGAAAGAGATCTTGCACTTAGATTAGTACTCTGTTGTCACCTGTTAGAAATATTATATAATTTTAAAATCAGTACATGCCCATTTTTTTTTTTTTACATGGTGTTTCGCAAATTATGCACCTGATCCTGCCCAAGGCATCCCAGGCTAGAGCGCTCCTGCTCCCCTCATGGTCTCCTATCTTCCCGGTGCACTAGCTTGTCCACCAGTCTCCTGGGCTGTGATGTCTCATCAGGCTGGTTCAACTCCTGGAGTCTACTCTCATTTGTCAAAACCCAAGTACTGGAGGTATTCCTAAGGTGGAAAGGCACACCCCCGCTAGCTGTTTGTCATACTGGAAAGGGTAAATCACCTCCTTTGAAGTAAGCAATTGCCTCACATGTGTGAGGCCCTGGGTTCAACCTGCAGTACTGCAAACAAATAAACAAACAACTTAGACTGTGATAGCTGGACCCAGTGGTGCATACCTGTAATTCCAGAACTTGGAAGGATAAGACAGGAAGATCTCAACAACTTTAAGGTCAGCCTCAACAACTTTACGAGACCCTTAGAAACTCAGCTAGAGTTTCAAAAAAAAAAAAAAAAAAAAAAAAAGGGCTGGGAGATAGAATACCCCTGGGTTCAAAATGCCCCA
The DNA here is from genome assembly GCA_004027655.1 of Graphiurus murinus. Classification (NCBI taxonomy): domain Eukaryota; kingdom Metazoa; phylum Chordata; class Mammalia; order Rodentia; family Gliridae; genus Graphiurus; species Graphiurus murinus. The sequence goes on from PVLC010000594.1 coordinate 180,201, forward strand.
GTACAAAAATAAAATAAACTGTTACTATTAAAGAGGTTACAAAGTGTTAACCTTCCTTTCCAATCCCCAGGTTCAATGAACTTCAAAAGGGAATGGTTCTTCTAGCCAAAGATAATAGTCTCTAATAGCAGTGTTTTAAACATTCACTCTACACAGACATTTTGGGCATCCTTCACAGACAGATATTTTGGGATGAAACAACTTTCCTGGGTCCCTTAAATTTGTGTTTTTCAGGCAACTTACAACAATGTCACTTCATTTATTCATAAAACAGCTCTCACTCATAATCATTTTAAAAATTAAGGTTTAGCTGGGCAGGTGGCACATGCTTGTAATCCCAGTACTTGGGAGGCTGAGATAGGAGAATTACAAGTTTGAAGCCAATCTTAGCAACTTAGTGAGGCTCTCGGCAACTTAGCAAGACCTTTTTTCCAAATAAAAAATAAAATAGCTCTGAGATTGTAGCCCAGAGGTAGAAGACCCCTGGGTTCTACCTCCAGTACCACAAAAAGAAAAAAAAAAAATGGTGTCACATTGTCATTGCATTTATTTAAATTGGCAAAGCATTATTCAAGAGATATGCATACTGTTCATATATTTTGAATAATAAAAAAAAAAAAAACAGAAGTTTTGGCTTCTAAATAGGTCCATTTAGCTACTTCCTAAGCTGTATGACCTGGAACAAGATATTTGATCTCTTGAATTCTTTGTTTTCTCATTCAAAAAAAGGAGGCCAAGTAATACCTCTTTTCCTACTCTTGGGTTTATTTTGGGAGTTAAATGAGTCATATGCTTTGAAGCCCATGATGGAGATCTCATGATTAGATACATTTCTGTGTGTTGACAAACGCATTCTGGAATGCCTTCAGACAGATCCAGAGCAGAAAACAAGGATGGCCGGAGACATCTGGGTACAGGGGCAAGATTTGAAGAACTGACGAAGAAGGATACACGCAAGAGAAGAAAGGTGGGCGTTCGGATGTTCTGAGTCTAGTTTTCCCAGTCTTGGCATGAGTCAGGGACCTGGTGAATGCAGCAGGCAGCTACAAGTTGGAATTTTAAAAATGAGATATGTCGGGAAAAATCTGAAGAGGTAGAGCAAGAAGCAAGAAGGATGGGGGTGAAAAAGAAGTAAGATGAGGTGGGACAAAGAAGGAAGGTCTTCTGTTTTATTTTTTATAATAATCAGGAGAGTGTACAACAGAAGGAAGAGACAAGAAAAGGAGTATCTGCATTGATCTTGTGAAGGAAGGAAGGCAAAGGAAAGAGGTGTCGATGCAAATGTTAAGGAGAGGATCCAGTTCATAAACAACAGACGCAGCTGCTGAGAAAGAATTTACGTAGATGGGGTCTGGATTAATAAATCAGAATGCTTTTGACACACATATTGGCTGTAATTCAAGTCCAGGGGACAGCTAGCCTATAGGCTGTAGGGCAGCGGAGAAGCTGGACATGTTTTGAAGATCCTATCAAGAGTAAAAAGAGGAGCCCCGTGGGAAGACCTTGGTCAGAGATGGAAGGCCAAGGCCAATATTTTTGGCCATTTGCTTTAGGAAGGAAGGAGCAGATAGAGGAGGCATTGTGATGGTGTTTTAAAAAAATGTATTTGTAATTCCATTCAAAACTAGAGGACAGTTCCATAGACAGGGGAACATGATTGGGAAGTGGAGAGGAGGTAGAGGTCAGGGGGCTAAAGTGTGCATGTGTGTGGGAGGGCGAGGTGTGTGGGAGACCAGAGGGTGTGTAGGCTAGAACTGTAACAAGAGCCTGAGCCAGCGATGAGCAGGTCCAGCCCATTTCTCAGCATGCTGCTCCAAGCAATGTCAGGGCAGGTGTTGGGGGCTAACTTGGTTCAGAATCAGTTCCTGTCCATGTACTTTATCTGATGCTCATGGAACTCTGGCTCTGGGGAGTCAGAAAGAGGGTTCAGGGCTATGGTCAGTGTGGGAGCAGCTCCAGGATAGCTGAGTGCTATCCTTTGTCCTTTGACTTGGGAACCCTCTTTGAACCCAAATTTGAAGTGAAGCAACTGAATCCTATTTCAGGTTGGGTGGGCTGTCCTGGAGGGAAGGCAAGGGTAGAGAAGGAGACTAAGACACCAATGATTAGAAGGAAGAATGATATTTGGAGCTGCTTTTCTTATCTACAAAAAATATTTTTGGAAATAGTTACATATGGGGTATGTAAAGGAGGACGCAAGAGGGTATAGTGAGGGAAGGAAATGCAGGCCATGTGTTCTAGTATGGCCCTCACAGGCTTGATCTCATTTAAATGTTGCTACAGTCCTTGTGATGTTTGTATTACTGTTCCCAGCCTGTAGGTGCATGTTTACTTGCTACCTCTATTGATAACTGCGGTTGAGCTTGAACAAATGCTTATTATGTATCAGAAACTTCACATAAATTATCTTTTGTAATCTTTACAAAATAATATGAGGTATATACTATTATGAATTCCATTTTCCAGATGAGAAAACCAAGAAATGGAGAAGCAAGGCCATGCAACCAGAAAGTAGTGGAAGCAAGATGCAAACAATCTGCTTCCAGAGTTCAACACCTTAGGTGCCATGAAGAACAGGCTTGTGTAGCCAGTCCAAATGGGAGAAAAAAGAGAGGGAAGATCCACTTGTAAAGACAGGGTGATGATGAGGATAACACAGCGAACATTTATTGATGGCTTGATATGTGCCAGACCATATTCTAAGTACCTTGCACATTTTATCTCATTGAATTTTCAGAATAATCCTTTTCTTTCTCTTATTGAAACCCCACAAGGTTGCATAGTTTGTACTCAGTAAAAATTTGTTGAACAAATCTTAAAAGATAACTATATCATTTTACTTTTAGAGAACTTTAGTTCATAGGGCTGAAGTCCGTGAGACTCAGCTCCCGCAGTCCTCTTTGTTTTATTACTTCACAGTGTTGACATCTGTCTGAAATCATGTTGCTTATTTCTTGGCTTATTTATTCTTTGTTCTCCTATGGTAGCACATCAACTCTAGGAGAACAAAGGGTCCCATTCATCTTGTTTAAAGCTGTCCCTGCAGCATCTAACATAATGTTTCTGACAGGAAGTGATTAGTAAATATTCACTGTTTGAATGAAAGAAGAGAATGCAATGTTTGCACCTTTTGGAACTTTCTTCTTCTTTACTTTGCATCTCTGGGCAGAGGAGGGCTGCTCATTTTCCCCACTGTGCCCACTCTCAAGGCTCATCTGCTCACCTTCTCCATCACTGGCTCAACTGTCCTCTGACCCATGTAGGCTTAGATGTGGAGCAAAGAGAAGGTTCTTGTATATTTTGTTTTCAAAATATAAAGGCTGACCAAACCATTTATACATAAAAAACACTTTTTCCCTTAAACCTAGTAGGGTGGGTACTGTATTTATTTTTATTTATTCATTTATTTATTTTTGATACTGGGGACTGAACTTAAGGCATTATGCCTCTAAGCTAAATCCTCAACCATCTCTCCCCCCCTTTTTTTAAATTAAAGTTTTGTTTTGAAACAGCATTTCCCTAGGTTGCTGAGAGTCTTGCTAAGTTGCTGAGACTGATCTCGAACCTGCGATCCTCCTATTTCAGCCTCCTAAGTACTGGAATCACATGCATGCACCATCATACCCAAATGATACTGTAAAAAAAAAAAAAAAGCAGAAAGTAAAAAGTGCTGGAAAGGATGTAGAGGAACTGGAACCCTTGTGCACTTTTCACGGGAATGTAAAATGGCACAGGTGCCATGGAAAACAGCATGGTGGTTCTTCAAAAAATTAAAAATTAAAAATAGAATTGCCATGTGACCAAACAAACCCACTTTGGAGCAAATATCCTAAAGAATTGAAAGCAGGATCTCAAACAGATATTTGTGAACTCATGTTCATCATTCATGATAGCCAAAAGGTGGGAGTAGCCCAAGTGGCCAAGGACAGAATGGATAATCTAAGCGTGGAATGTACATACAGTGGAGTATTCATCAGCCTGGAAAAGGAAGGACAGTGTGACACATACCAGGACCTGCATGAAACCTGGGGATAATACCCTAAGAGAAATAAGTCAGATGCAAGAAGACAAGGACAGTATGATTGTGCTGATAAAAGATACTAGAATAGCCAACCTCATAGAGACAGAAAGTAGAATGGTTCTGCCAAGACTGGGGTGAGGGAGGAGTGGGGAGGTCTTGTTTAATGGGTGCAGAGTTTTGTAAGAGGAAAAACATTCTGAGGATTGGATGCACAGCCGTGTACTTACTTCTGAAGTGTACACTTAAAAACAGTTAAGATGGGGGCGGGGTGGTTGTTATGCGTGTTTTACCACACTTTAAAAAACAAACTTAAAAAAGAACTCCTGGTAGTAGCACATATGTCTCATTTTAAAGAATCAAGATGCTAACGTAAACAATTCAATAAATAAAATGAAAATGCAGATTATACATAGAGGGATAGGGCTATAAAACACTATAAATAAACCTGTATTAGGGATGAGGGAGGATTAAGCATAAGCTTGGTATTTGGACTTTTGATGGCTGGTGCTAACAAATTTCACTTTCTTCAGTGATTTTTTAATGTAATGCATATATATATATATGAACATATATATATGTATATATATATGAACTTGTATGAAGATTTAGAAGCTGAGAGCTGGTGATGTTTCTGAAGTTGGGCTGATGAGATCAGGTTGTGACTGAGAATGCTGCTCTGAAGGGAATTCTATGACACGATCTCTCCAATACATACCTGTCTACACGAAGCTGGCAGACAATGCTCAGTGCATCCACGACTCCTTCTTCTTTCAACTGTTGACAGCCAATGGATGTGGCAATAAAACACCCCGTTCTACCGATCCCTGCACTGAAAGGGAAAAAAAGGAATAATAATAGGGGAGAAAAATGTTCAAGTTAAGATGTATTCTTTAAAAAGGGTACTTTAAAATCTGAAATGACAGTGAAGACTAATAATAATAAAAGTAACTCCTATGTATTGAGTATTACCAACACGGTCCTTTGCTAATTGTTTAAAATACAGTCTTTCATTTAATTATAGGTAATGGTATGAGCAGGCTAGAGGAGGTGATGGGAGGGGAGAATAGTGGAATGGCATTACAATTCTTCTAGAAAGAATTCGGGCCTGGACTTAGGTAAGGTACAGGTAGTAGAAAGGAGGGCAAATATTTAAACTCATCAAAATGTGAATCTGGAGGACTAGAGCTGAGAAGTGAGCAAAGCAAAAAGTCAAAGATGCCAAGGCCTGAAGCCAGATGTGATGATACACACCTGTAACCCCAGTACTTGGGAGACTGAGACGGGAGAATCGCAGGTTCAAGACCAGCCTCAGCAACTTAGTGAGATCCCTTAGCAACTTAGAGAGACCCTCTTTCAAAATAAAAAATAAAATAGGGCTGAGGGTGTAGCTTGTAGGAAGAATGATTCTGGGTTCAACCTCCAGTACCAGAAAAAAAAAAACAAGAAAAAAGGGTGGTGGTGCCAGCGAAGCAAGGGCGAATTCTGGAATAAAGGGCGATTTGGGATTGGAGCAGTGAATAACTGAAGTCTCAGTTCAGTGTAGGAGGAAGATGTCGCTAGAGGCACACATTTCCATGTTACTGTTATAGAGGTGATAACTAAATAGAAATGCTGTCTGTCTGGGAGGGTTTATACACTCATCTGCCTTAGAAAATACATCTTTAAAAACGAACCTCAAGAGCCCCTTATCCCACGCACCAATTCTGGCCACTAAATCATTATATAAATTTCTTTTAAGTCTACATCTAAACTTCCCAAATTTCTTCTAGTTGGAATTCTAGCGGTTGCTATTTTGCACTTGCTTAATGTATCTAAATTGGAATTCATTATCTTTTCCCTCAATGGCATTACCAGCGAGCCACAAATTTTTTAGCCTAGAAATCTTGAAGCTATCTTCAACATCTCCTCCTCACTCACCTCCCACTCCCAAGCTGTTAGGAATTCTTCTATTTTCCATCTTAGTTGAGCCTTCGATCTATGCTTTCCTTTATTCTATAGACTTATTCACAGCTTCAACGTCTCCTTATTTCATGGTTAGGAGTGATCGCAGTGTGGCTTCCAAGTCTCAAGTCTTTTCCTGGACTAATGCATGATACGTACAACTGCTAGGTTTATCTTTCCACAATAAGGACTTCATCATATTGCTCCCTACTCAAAAGCTATAGATGGTCCCAATAAGTTATAGGAGAATGCTGTACCTCTTGACCAGGGCACTCTGCCCTTGTAGAGTCTCAACTTTTGAGCTTTATGTCTTTTTGCTGTCTTTCTTCTACCCTATGAGCTATCTTTCTCATTTCCATGAGTGATGGCAAAAAATGTCTTTTGTTTTCCAATTTTCCTTCTGCATTAATGATATCTATTTCATTTGGAAATACCCTCCCCTCCACCTTTTAAAATGACAAGCATTGATCATTCAGTTCAACATTGTTCTAATGCTTAGAGTTTTTTGTTTTTGTTTTTAACCCTTATGGTTGGAATTAATTACTCCCCTCCTGGCACTCAAACAGAATTTATTTCTCATATTTGGCATTTGCTTTCTATTGGATGTGAATGCAGAGGAATTCAGAAAGGATATGTCTCTTTTAATTGAACCATCCATACAGATAGATGGTTCTATTTCTCCTATGAATTGTTTCTATGAAATAGAATTTCAGCTGTACCCTGTGAGTGCCAGACATCTTGACTATCACAATTGACTGAGTATTTCCCAGCCTTGGCAATAAAGAGAATGAACACAAAACAGAATGCATGATTTGTGACAATAAATATACTAGCTTTGCTGGAAAAAAAGTTATTTTAGTGGACCGTGGGAAATAAGACTGGAAAAGTACTTTTAAATTGCATATGGAAGGCTGAGAGGTTTGGACCACATCATCAATTCATCAATACTTTTCTTGTGTGTGTGGTGCTAGGGATAGAACCCAGAGGCATTCTACCTTTGAGTTATACCCCCAGCCTTATTTTTTATATTTTGAAACAGAGTCTCACTAAATTGCTGAGGGCCTTACTCAGTTGTAATCCTCCTCCTGTGTTAGCCTCCCAAGTACTGGGATTATAGGTGTCCACCACCATGCCCCACTGTCTATACTTTTTTTCCAATTTGATGGAAACTGTAAACTTGCATTCTCCAGAGAAAAAAAATTCACATAAGCTTATGTACTCAAATTTGTCCAGACAATTTGAAGGAATTCACTAATCACTGTAGTTTATCCATAAACTGGAGGGTAAGGACCTCTACTGTAGGCAATGTGAAGTCATTTGTAAGTTTAGAGTGAGGATTCCATGCGATCGATGAGGTTTTAGGAATATTGTCTCAGAGAAGTGCACAGGGTGGGTTGTAGTAGTGTGGGGAAGAAGGTATGTGTGTGCAATTAGCCACACTACATAAACTACATGGGTGAGGTCATAGGGCCTGAACTAGGGTGGTTGGACAGGAAGTGGTGATTATGGGAGAAGCTTTGAAGGGAACACCAATCTGGTGACTGATTAGATACTGAGGCTGGAGTTGAAAGAAGGGTCAAAGATAACTGTCACCATTGGATGAGAGTGACTGGAAAAAAGGCGGCCTCCTTCTTAGGAACAGTAATCAGGAGGGGACCTGGTTTTATAGGGGAAGTGGCTAGTTCAGTTTAGATATCCTGAATATTTAATGGTTTTGGGTGGGGAGGGTTCCAGCCCTAAAGTATGGTCAATTAGTTTTTTTTTTTTTTTTCTGGACTCCAAGCTAAGTTTAGGATAAGGCTAAATGCTAAAAACTGGTTAAAGACACTTTTGGATCAATAGAAACAAAATAACAATTAAGCTACAGATTTTCAAAAAAGAAGGTGGCTAAAATTTTAATCCACAATAATATATTTTATTGATTAAAGATATCCAAAGCTCTCTTAAGAGACTCATGAGGTTAAACAAAGGAACATAAATTATTTTGAGCAAGTATGGAGAATAAATGATGGGACATCTAAATGACTTGAAAACACATCTAGTGTGGTCACACTAGAAGGAAAACAAGAGGAAGGTCTAGGGTGTGGGAGAAGAGTTTTAAGCTAGAGCTCAGGGATGGGAATACCAGGGACATCTGTCGCTGCTGTTGCCTGGCCTCCATGACAAGGTGTTTTTTTTTTTTTTTTTTTTTTTCATTATTAAACTACCAATTATCCATTTCCAGTTTCATAAGTTTGTTTCCATTTGTACTTCATGAGATAACTCTAAGAAGAGTTGACTGGTTTCACCAAATCTGACATCATAATAAAGGTTATCAAGACACAACCCATGTGTAGTTCAGGTGCTATCTTCAACCAGCAAAAAAAGGCAATCGCTAATTTCAAACATCACATCTGTAATTCCTTGAGCATGTGAAAGACTGCTGATTCAAAATGAACCAATATTAGTTTTAAGTTAGATGACTGAATAAAGTTGCTTGTTCACTGAGCCATTTATTTAGAAATTGTATCTTATTCTTGGTGTCACTGCTGCAAATGCCCTAAAAGTGTATATTCTTTCTGTATCATCTTGATAAATGGTCAAACATTAGGAAGTTAACCAACTTCAATAAATACTTAATTTACCAAGAAAGTCCCATCCAGGAAACAGAACCCTAATTTTACTTGCTCTATGACTTTGCAAAGACTGCACAGTTGCTCAGGCAGAAAGAACAGCTCGTGTTTTACCTGCAGTGGACAACCACAGGCCCTCGGCCCTCAGAGGCAAGTCTGTCCTCTTCGACATCCAGCATGAGCTGCAGAAGGGGCTGGGCACTGTCTGGAGTCTTGTGATCAGGCCATGAGGTGTACCAGTAATGCTTCACATGCTGGGTGTGACTTCCTTGCTGAAAATAGAACAGCCACCAAATGCCTTATTCACTTGTGGAACTAAAAGTCATGCAAAACACAATACTAAATGCCTTCTATCACTTCCATCTTACTGGCAACTTATTACTCTGTTTAAAAAAAAAAATCTAGCAGAATTTTGAAGAGCACTCCTTCACTTTGGGAAATTTTTACCTTAAGTATTATGACCTCAAAGTTTGATAGTCTTCCATCTTTGAAGTGAGCTCTATATTTATAATATAGATGATACATGTACCATGGGCTAAATGTATATTTATAATTTCACTGATATGCAAAATGGTAGGTGAAATATAGCTAGGAAAGAATGGAATATACTATATTTCCTGCTCTATGAATTTTCTTGACAGTTTTTTTTTTTTTTTTTTTGTGGTACTGGGGATTGAGCCCAGGGTCCTTCTACCTCTGAGATATGCCCCCAGACCTATTTTCTTTTTATTTGGAAACAGGGTCTCACTAGGTTGATGAGAGTCTCACTAAGCTGCTGAGGCTGGCTTTGAACCTGCGATTCTCCCATCTCAGCTTCCCAAGTACTGGGATTACAAGCATGCTCCACCACAACTGGTTGCTTGACAGTTTTTTATAAACTTCACAATGAATGTAAGCTGGGTGTGGTGGTGCATGCCTATAATCCCAGGACTTGAGAGGTTGAGACAGGAGGACCACAGGTTTGAGGACAGCCTCACCAATTTTGTGATATCCTGTTTCAAAATTTAAAAAAAGGTTGAGGGTGCAGCTTAGAGGTAGAGTGTCCTTGGGTTCCATCCCTGATACCAAACATAAATAAAACAAAAAATATATAAGAATATTAATTTCATATTCAGTGATGCTAATACTTATTCACTCATCTCAAAATCCAATATTCAACAACAATGAGGCGTTCCAGGAGTAAAGAAGCTACAGGGGATCCTTTGGTTAGAAACACTGTGAATGAGGCTCATGCACATCATCTCAAAACCCAGCACTTGGGTGTGGATGAGGCTTGTGTTGAAATGGTAAGTGCCTTCCTATGTCAAACTTTCAAATAAAAAAAGCCCTCACTACTCCACCCCCTCGGGCTGCCACTTTCTTTCTTCTTATGAGGAGTCTGTCCCAGCCTCAAAGCTGCATATGGGATTGACATCTTTGGGATGATTCCTCTTCCAAAGCCAAAATCATGCCAGGGCAACATTGCTCAGCATCTGCTGAGGAGTGAGTTAAATAAAGTGGTTTTTGTATGATATAAGCTGGCCCGGAGAAAGTCCCCGTACCTGACTGTCACTCCAGCTTTTGAAGATCTATCTCATCAACACTCCAGGCTTGTCCTGCTACCACGCCACCCACCAGTGCAGATGTTCTCTTTCCTAATTTCCAGGCTTCACTTAAAGCTGTTTAGACCAAAATGACTTTTTTTTTTTTTAAAGCATCATAGTAAAGTCTACAGCACAAGGCTTTGGGTACAGGCTTCCAAAAGGTTAAATCAGTGATGTTTTATTAATGCAGATGAGAAGATTCCAGCAACCTACCAAATAAACTTCCTTAGTGTCTACTTACATTAGTTATTCCACATACTCATAGTAGCTTAGTAGCTGATGACAAGGAAATACACAAGGGAATGATTACAGTTTCTCTTTGATCTTAACATTCTTTAATTTGTTTAAGTTGAATCCGTAATTCTTACTAGGATAAATAATTTCAAAGTAGAATGTAGTCCTCTAACTTCATCCACTTTGTAGGTAGCTCTTTCTGCATAATCTTACCTTTAAGACGAGGTTTCGAATGGTGTAGTTATCACATTCATTTACACTGATGACCAGAACCTCAACTTTCCCGTATATCCCCCTCTTTTCTGGCCAGTAGAGCACACATTTCTGGAGGAGGGGAAAGAAGAACAGAAAATATTAATGGCTTTTATTAGCCTTTGAGTTCATCTTGCTCAAGTATCTGAAAAGTTTTTTTGTCACTAATAAAAATCAAATGTCAAGTTTTATAATTCTATAAATATATTAAAACCATTAAATTGTATATTTTAAACAGCTGAATTATAAGGTGTATAAATTATGTCTTAATAAGTTTGTGTTCTTTTTATTAAAGAGTATCAGTCAATAGTTTATATTCTTTTTATAAAAAAGTATTAGTACCATACCATCACTATGAATCCTATGCCAATAATAATAATAATAATAATAATAATAATAATAATAATAATACAAAATTTCCCAGAACTCTGCAGAAAAATTAAGAACTACTTAAGAACTCAATTAAGAAAATAAGATCCAAATATTAGAGATATCATGTGATGACTAGACATAAAAAGAATGTTCTTCCATGATGACTGAGCAAGGCACAATTTCCTACTTCATCAAACCAGTATGTCTAATTGCAGTATCTGCAATGTGTTAGATGGCATAGAATGAAGTTTCCTCTGTATGCAAGGCAGAAATGTATTTGTGGTGTATTTTCTAGGTTCAGTTGGTTTTTTCCCCTATAGGAGTCCATTGAAATAAATGTACAACAAAATTAAGTTTAATATATTGTTATAATGCATCCACTTTGAAGGGCTTAATAGAGTGATACTAGAGTTAAATGAGAGATATATGCATGTATGTCTCTACCAGCTCATACCTCACAAAGATGCATGATTATAATGCACCAAAAAATTTAAAAAATAAAAAAAAATTAAAACCAAAAAAATGAGTGATACTAACTACATTGCAAGCAAGACAACGTAGTGTAGAGGTTAAAGGTCAGGTTCTGGACTCAAAGAACCTGGATCCAAACTGTGATTCCGCCACTTATTAGCTGTGAATCCAGGAGGAAGATACTTAGAGTCTTTGGCTTTAGTTTCCTCATGACTTAATACATGGAAAATACTTAGAACAGAGTCAGACATATGGTGGGCACTTAGGAATTATTATTGTTGTTGTTATATTTTAAAACCATTGGGTGATAGATTGTTCACCTAAAGTGATTAATTTTTTGTGTGCTAAGTATTTTATTATCATTATCATTATGTTATTATCAATTTGATGGTGCTGGGAATTGAACCCAGGGCCAATTGCATGCCAGGCGAGTGCTCTACCTCTGACTCATATCCCCAGCCCTGTTTTTTTTTTATTATTATTATATTCACACATCATTATTCAAAGAAAACTGCAAAATGAAATTAAGCATATTTATATATATATAATACACGCACACATAAATGTAAACGATCAATGTTGCTATTTTGTTTCAAGTGCCCAGGGAAGTAAAGCCAATTTTAGTAATATTATTTAAATAGTACTTGTCTGTTTCTCCCAAACATAAACACATTTATATAGAAATTCTTCTACTAGTTGCCTTGGGTCAGGGTCTTTACTACCCAGGACACTTGGTTCTTCACATCTATTTCAAAGGCATATGCGTATACTTGAAAAAATATTTAAATACTTATAGATTTTTTTTTTTAAAAGCAACAACAACAACAAAAAATCACAGATTTGCAGAACTAAAGGAAAAGACATGTGCCTTTCAGAAACATGCCTCCGAGGCTTTATAATGCTAAATACTAAGTACTCCACATGCTATAGCCAAGAAGGAAGCCACTTCGCCTGTGGAATCACAATTTCTTTCATCCATTACAATAAAAACACATTTATATCCTCCACGTTTTGATCCTTCTTCAAATGAGGTAAATAATTTCAGCTTTATTTACATGCTACCCAAAACTGCCAGGCAATCAGACTAAAGGTTTGTTCTGGCTGATTTAATGCTAGCATTAAGAAAAGAAACCTTTTTAAAATAGAGCAACTTATTTCCCTCCACACGTACGAGATGACAAATGTCTAAAATTGTCTCCATTTGTTAAAAGTAATCATACTAACCAATTTGCCTGGCTTCTTTCAGTGGAGCATCAATTATTTCGCTGTAAGACCCGAGCTACTGTGTATCTTAAACCCCTGTCTCCCGGATGAGTCCAAGAAGAGTGAATCTTGCAAAAAGAATTAACCAAAGAAAGAGCCATGCAGCCGTCCAGTCGCCTGGCATATGTGCCCCATTGTCCAGGATCGGACCTGAGCAGCAGGCCCCTTTAGGAAGGCAGCTCTCCAAGCCGGGAGCACAAGCTGCCAGGTGGGAGCCGTCCACCTGCACCCTGACTTTTAATAATACTCGAGCAGGCTTCTGTACCCACTTGATAAATGGAAGCGCTGCTGCTCCTCTTCCAAGCTTGCCGGGGCCCTCTTGAATGTTTTCCTTGACTCTTTACCAAAAATGCAATTGGCAGGCGGCTCCCAGTAGACAATGCAATGTGACTTGTTCCTTCAAACAACCCTTAATTAGCATCCCATCTCCTTTCTGAGATACAATAGCTTATTTTTATACACGGAATACATTTTTCCCCTTTTGGAAGAAAGTAGAAAAAGAGACCAGATAAGTGTGAGTGCTTTTGAATCTGAGGTGGGGAGAGCTGAAGATGTAGTTGTTTCTAAGAGCACAAGTTCACCTTCAAATTATTTTCCTGAACAGCCTTTTTGGCTGTTATATTCTGGTGCTAACAATGATATGAAAGAGGCAGAAAATGCAAGGAAGGAAAATGCTTTCTTACAGATAATATTGTGAAACTGCACTAATTGTAGATAATTCAAAATAGCATGCTATCCAGCAGAATATAGCCCCAAATCATCACTATTCTTTTCCTAACTAGGCTGATCTTTTCAGTAAAGTTATCTATTAATTCTAAGAATCCATACTTTGGAGGAAAAAGAGGTTTTCAGAGGACCTGTGCCTCTTGTACAAACAAGTAGTTATAGAACCCTGGTTGCAAAGATTATGAACATTAACTGATTCTTTGTTATCAGTGATTTACAGCAAAAGTAGAATACGATGAGAAGCCTTGCAAACTCATTTTATAATGACTTTTTTCCCTTTGATTATCCCCTGCCACCTCTACCAACTTAGGGCTATTTGTGATAGCAGTTTTATTGCCTGGAAATAAGATATCTATTTTAAAGTGATTTTTCTATAGATTCTATACATTTAAAATCGAGGAATCTAGCTTTATGAGTTAAAGCTCATACTATAGCTCTGTTAGTGAAAGACATGTATTATATAGAAAGCAGTTCTAAATAAATAAATAAAAAGATGCTCAGTTTGGTTTGGGTTGCATTAATATATGAGGAGAATAGAATGGGTCAGATTGTCTAAAATTATGATTGTAGCTACTCTTATTACTAGCATTCCAGCTAAATATCACCAACATAGGCAAAGCAATATAATTTTTGTTTTTTTTTTTTTGCGGTACTGGGGATTGAACTCAGGGGCATTCTACTGGGGATTGAACTCAGGGGCATTCTACCTCCGAGCTATACCCCCAGCCCTATTTTTTTATTCTTTATTTTGAAACCAAGTCTCACTAAGTTGCGGAGGGCCTCACTAGGTAGCTGAGGCTGGCCTCGAACCTGGATCCTCTGGTCTCAGCCTCCCGAATGCTGGGATTACAAGCGTGCGCCACCACACCCGGCTGCAATATAATATTAAAAGTACTTTTGCCAATGTTATATAGTTTAATGCCTTCCATAAACCTTTGAGTTAAGTGGAATGGGTAGTATTATCATTTTTTAAAGACATTTTTTAGTTGTAGAAACTAAGGCTCAGGTGTGGTAGGGGTCGCTGGGAAAATTGGAAAATTCCCTTGGGAACAAGGGTCCTCTGAGAAGCCACCACTTTGTAAATTTGACTTCCTCTTTTGCTGTCTACACTGACTCTTAACCAACACTACTTAACGACAGTGTCAACCAAGGCTCTGCATTCCCTTTGTAACACCTGTCCAGGCTTTAGGGCTGTTCTCACAAAGTCTAGGCCCTCCCTCCTCCCTTTTACCTTCCCTCCTTCTCTCCCATCTTTATACTAGGGATTGAATTTGGGGCATTCTACCTCTGAGCTATACCTCCTTTATTATTATTATTATTATTATTATTATTATTACTATTATTTTATTTTGAAAGGGAGTCTCACTAGGTTGTTGAAGGTTTAGTTAACTTTCTGAGGCTGGCCTAACCTGCCATCCTCCTGTCTCAGCCTCCCGAGTACTAGGTTTATAAGCTTGCACTGCCACACCTGGCTTAAGTCTAGTATTTCTGTTACTACCGGTTGGGGCTAAGTTATATTTATATGGAAACCCCTGTATGGCAGGTGTGCTCATTATTAAAGCCCACTAATTTAAATATTACATAAATCAATGAGAGGGGACAGAGTGTTGGAGGGTGACACTTTAGAATGATGATTCCTTTGAACTCAAGCAACCAATGGGCCTCAGAGGCAAGTCTCTTTCTGACCTTCCCCTGCTTTCCTGTCTCTTCTTCCCTTTTCCCCCCAAGGCAAGTCACAGACACTAGAATTTCTCTTCTCCAAGGCAGGTGGCCAAAACTAGAATCCTTTTTCTCCAAAGCAAGCCATACACCTGAGAATATTACTTTAACCTTCCCCTGCCTTTTGGAATAGGCATTGGCAATACAAAATGCTCCGACCTGCCTTATTTGAGGGTAGATTGTAAGACCCTTGCTCCAGAGGGCCTCTGCTCCTTTGCCTTGTTAGGAAGGAATGAGACTCAGAGAGGAAAATATCTCCCCAATTCCATTCTATTACCATTAGATTATACTGCTTTGTCCAACCATATTTCTACATGGCTGTCCCTTCTTCATCAAATCTAAGCATAAAAACAGGGTCTTTGGGTCTTCATTTCTGAAAGCTCCTGGGGCAGATAAAACTTTGACTAAATAAATTTGTTGTGCTTTTGCTTGCCAATTTGTCTTTATTGTGGGAGTGTTAGTTATGACACTTATGATGGGGAGGAAAAATAGCACACATTTCTACCACTAAGGTGAAAAGAAAAAAAAAAGATGTTTTATAATATAGTTGCATTTGGATGTGATAGTACACACCTATAATCCTAGTACTTGGGAGACTGAAACAGGAGGATTGCAGGTTCCAGGTCAGTCTCAGCAACTTAGTGAGACCCTGTTTCAAAATAAGAAATAAACTACGAGGTCTGGGGGCATTGCTCAGAGGTAGAATGTCCTTGAATTCAATCCTCAGTACAAAAAAAAAAAAAAGTGAGCCAGTAAAGAAAAACATAGTCAAGTCAGTTAAAGGTAAGACAACTATAAAAGTTTATGTGACATTTAAAAATTTAAATATATGATTATGCATTCATATTTATTTGTTTTTCTATGTTCTCTCTCACCAAAAAAAAAAAAAAAAAAAAAAAAAAAAAAAAAAAAAAAAAAA
>PVLC010000595.1:0-14929 GCA_004027655.1 Graphiurus murinus
GTACTGGGGATTGAACTCAGGGGCATTCTACCTCTGAGCTACACCCCCAGCCCTATTTTTTATTCTTTATTTTGAAACCGGGTCTCGCTAAGTTGTGGAGTGCCTCACTAGGTAGCTGAGGCTGGCCTCGAACCCAGATCCTCCGGTCTCAGCCTCCCGAATGCTGGGATTACAAGCGTGCGCCACCACGCCCGGCTAACTTCAGTATATTTTTATAGCTTATTTTTGCTTACAGTTTTTATGCAGTTTTTCTATCTATATTCTCTGCTTTCTCTCTTTGTATCATAAATCATGATGAGCAGCATTCTATTTGATGGTTCTTGTCTTTAGAAATAGTTAATAATCATCTAACTATATTAATACCATGATATAAATATTTTTATTTTTTAATTGGTGCTTTGTAATCATACATCTTTGTTAGGTACAAGTTGGTAAAGGCATACACGCACACGTTTCTCATTTAACCCTTCCCCAATTCCCACCCCACTCCCTTGCCCTTCCCCCTTCTCAGGTTTAGTTTAGTGATTGACTTTGATATGTTTGTGAAAGTGCATCATGTGCACTAGGGTGTTCCCCCCCTCCCACATCACCTTCAGTTAAGTCAACTTCTTTGCTCATCTAAAGTTTCTTCTTCATCTGGAGTTCCTCTTATGCCCCATTTTCCCCCTAGCATCCGCATATTAGGGAGAGCATACGATTTTTTACTTTTTGTGACTGACTAATCTCCCTTAACACAAAATTTTCCAATTCCATCCATTTCCCTGTAAATGACATGATTTTGTTCTTCTTTATGGCTGAGTAAAATTCCATTGTGTACATATCCCATAGTTTTGTAATCCATTCATCTGTTGATGGACATCTTGGCTCGTTCCATAGTTTGGCAATTGTGAATTCTGAGGCTATAAACATAGATACACATGCATTGGTCTGATAGTTTGCTTTCCATTCTTTTGGGTAGATACTCATAAAATGTATTTTTAGCTTTAGTGAATATTTGATATAGAGGGCATTATTTTACTTCTTTATCTAGACTTCATTTTTCTCTCTCTGCTGTCTTTTTAGCTTATGCAAATAGTTTCAGGAAGATTTAATACTTTTTTGTTCTTGAATATTGCATATTCACTCCTGTTTGCTCTTCTGTAGTGATTAAAACCTTTTTTTTTATTGTGCTTCTTATTCCCTTTGAAAGTATAAATTAAAATAAAACCTCAATTAGAAAACATCAAAGAATTTAAGTGCATTATGTGTTTGGAGAGGTCTGAAGGCACCATTGAATGTCCATGTGGGCAAAGTTACAGGCTCTTCCATGGAAGTTCCCTGGAATAGAGCTCATGGGGATTCCCAGCATTATGAAGTCACATGCATACCCTGTTCTGCTGCTTTCATGGTGTGTTATAAGGGGCTCTTAGAGGAATTTAACTTGACTTTTTCATACTGAAACCAGTATTATTACATTCTTCTAGATAGCAGTGAAACTAAATAACTCCAAAGCTTTTTTTTTTCTTCTTGTGTTAGATTATGGAGCTTTTCTTAAATGAATGCAGGGTAATTTATTCCTTTGGACAGATAGGTCTAGAAGGTGGTTCAAGAAACAGCACCATTTTCTAACCTAGATCCTGCCACAGTGTGCATTACACTTTTTCAATTCCTACTGAAAAGAAAATTTTAAAGACAGTACTCCAAACATATAAGAGATAAAACAGGTACAGCTGTTGTAAGCACTTCAGCCATTTCTTTAATAGTGAAATATTTACTTGGCTTTTTAAGGGAAGATTAAGTAAGTGGCTCATTCTTTCCAGTTTCTCTTTATGACAATATCTCTTGTATCTTATTGTTTCCCCTCATGTGGGTCTCTGCAGCATCCTTTGAGTATGTGTTGCCAGACAGTAAAGTTGAGACTGCCTGGGGTCTCAACTATATTTTCCACTAGTGCTTTAATTTCTCCATTGTTAAGTTAGGCAGACAATGAAGTGTCACATTCCCAGTACAAGCAGTGTACTCCTAGTGGCAGATGGTGATTTATTCCACAGCAGTCATATAAAATGAAGGATAGAGAAAGCTGTATGCAGAATGTAAAAGCTGCCACATACCTAGTAAAGAAAAATTGCCAAGTCTTCTACTAAAATAACTATTTTCGTTGTTCTTGACACTGACGCTCTGGGAACATTGACTTGTATATTTAGAACCTAGTCATGGCTGGTATTCTTTTACTGTACTAACAAAGAATGAGACAGAGAATGTCTGGGCAATTTTTTTCCTTTCTTCTACAGAATGCATGTATAACACACATTATGCTCCATTTACTTTAATTTTTTCCCTTAGAAAAGAAGGGAGGTATGTAACATCTAGATCACAATTAAAATTTCCTGCTGGTTAAATGTCTCACAATTTGGTATTTACTTAATATGAGTACTAAATATAATTAGATATTTCTGAAGTTGATAGTTGCACGAAGCAAGATATAATCTGCTCCCTAAGTTTCAGAGGCAGGAAAATTTTAGTACACTACTAGACACATGTTGGCTATAGTTCACAGTTCAAAACGACTCTTGATTTTTTTTTTCTCTTTTTGTTTTTAAATTGTCACATCTACCCAGAAGAATAAAAGGAATGTCTTTCAAGGCTGTATTAAAACAGGTGCTTTATGCTGTAGAAAATGTGATTTTTATTGTCTATGTTTTAAATGATATAGCCCCAAGTGCAGTGGACTTTATGAACCATAGTAGAGACTCAAATGCAGCAGCTGTGAGTGGGGCTTCAGCTAGAAGCCTTCTAGATGGAAACATTATTTCAATGTCCAGTGAAAGCTTAATGAAAGGAGGAATCCTACTTTCCACTAAAAGGTATGACAATATTGAAAAGAAATTACATCAAATTACATGAAACACAAGATTAGCATTATATATATATTTCAATATTATATATATTTCAAAAGCTATATAAGTGGATCAATAGAAACAGAAATGAGAAAATTTTCAAGACAACTTTTTTGGACTATAATGTAATCAGAATAAGTCTGACATATGTTAATAGATCATTTCTGAAACTAATTCAGAATATTGTCATTAGTGTATGTAATATCCAGTTTTTAATTTAAATGAAATTTCTCTGTGTATGAAGCTATGATATCTTATTACCATTTGTGCTTAAACATAGCAAATTTTTGCCATGATAGGCACTAAAAATCCAAAACACTGTCAAGTTTTTTCTGAAGATGGTATAAGAAAGTGGAGTTTTCCAACTATTTTGGAATTGAATCCTTTAACATGTGACTTTTTTTTTCTTAAACATGCAGGACATTCACATTTAATAGCCCTTCTCCAGGGACTCACTTTTTAATTAATGTTATGACTACCGAAGAACTAAAAGGAAGCTGTCCTACTGTTCTCATGCTTAACTCTAGTAAGTTCATTTTATATTTAATTAACTTTTCATGGGCAAAAAGGGAAATTATTTTGCTTAGGTCAATATCTAATTAAAAATGAGTGACTCCGAATTGGTTCGTAAATGCCTAAGAGTAGGAGCACTGTGTTTACAGGGAGAATGGCTGTGCTGTCTGTGTTCCTGTCTCTATTGCTTATTAATTATATGACCTTGGGATACATAAAGTTCTCATTTAGAAATGAGAGTAGCTTTTCCTCCTAGATAAAAAAAATCTTGTTACTAAAATTAAATGTGAAGCTCTTTATGAAAGTTCAAAGTACTCTAAAACCCCAAGGTATTGTTGTCATGAAATACTATAATACTTTAACTATATTAATGTTTTATGAAAAAAAAGTCATGGAATGTGGAAAAATAGGTGGCACTGTCTTTATGATTGCATTCGTTGGGTTCAGTTCACCTCTCTGACCTTACGAGCATCACTAAAATACATACCTGCCCTGAACAGATTCCATTGTTCTGAGAGGAGGCGCAATCTCAGAAGTTGCTTTGTGAAGGAAGGGAACACACTTAAAATGCAGCAACAGTTAAGTAAATCCCCGGAAACTAAACTAAAAAAAAAAAATCCAACAATTATTATTTACCAGCATGGTATATAAAGCTTAAGTCATTGCACTGAATTGCTGCAGGTTACCCAGATGTAGGTAGAGCTCTGCAATGTTCATAACTCCTTATTAAGGGTAAATTTTAACCCAGTTATCTGACTTTACAGCTGATATGACACTGTGCTACCTCTCAGAAAGACCATCCTAAGAAACATCAGAAATAGATTTTTTAAAAAGTCTTCTTTAGTGATGCTCATTATTTAGCATCATTGCAAGCTTTACTGCTGCAGATTTGAACTGCGTCATTCTGATTGTCACCATCATCATCACTGTCATTACTGCTTTCATAATCACACGGAGCGTGTCACATTAAGTGCCTTTGTCAGGGACTAAGCTAAGCTTCTTCTAAATGCCAACCTTCATTTATTTATCCCATCAATAAAAATGAGATGCATATTTTTACGTACTTTACAAGTGAGAAAAGGGAAGCTCAGCGAAGTTCAGCCCTGTCTGTAAGATGACACAGAGGGCTGAGGCTGTAGCCAGTGGTCAAACTGTTGGCTACTATGCTCAGGCCCTGGGTTCAAACCCCAGTGTTGCCAAAAACAAAACGAAACAAAATACACAGAAATTTGAATCCCCATGTGTATAATATCAAATTTTTATTTTGTCAACATCATCCTTCATTGGAAAGGTCACTATGTTGCAGGAAAGTCTGACTCTACCCTGTTCTGGCTCTGTGACTCTCTACAAAGAGTCATTTGACTTGTTTTTCATTTCTAATCCAGGGTTAATAATACTTGGCACATTTCATGATGTTGTTGCTTTCTGAGTATGTTTTCCCAGACAAGGCTAGTAACTTTTTTTTTCACTCTTCCCATTTTACAATGCATCTTCTGTAGCTTCCTTTCTTTGTAAGCCACTTTAAATCCATCTGGAAGTACATAGGATATTAATAACTGTCCAAAGTACAGCTAAATATACTATGAGAATAATACATTAATTTCAGTTGGAAGAGAATGTGCATAACAGAAAAATAGAATAAAAAGTATTGCCAATCAGTTACTCTGGCTTAATTCTACCACTGAGATAAATTCTAATTAACTTTAAACAGTCTGTATGTAGGGGCAAAAAAAGCCACATGCAAAATTAGAATTTTAGGGATGAAATTATTTTAATAAAATATTTCTTTCAGTTAAGAAAAAGAATGGAATATGTTAACTCAAAATATAAATGAGAAATACAGACATGTTACCAATTAAAAAAAAAACGTTTCTGGGATCTTCTTAGATAAATTAATTGAAAGGAAGTACTTTGTAAACTTAATGAAGGGGAATATGTTTCTTTATTCAGTGCATAAATTGTAAGTTAAAAACTCAATTGTAATAGCTTCATTTTGAAGTCTCTTGTGAGAATAATAAATATAAAAAATTATAGTTTATATATAATTTTATTATTGGAAGAAGCTTTATAGAAAAACTATATTCTCTTTCCTTGTAGATATGGGAACACTGGGCTTGGGTTAAATAGATCATGTGGTGCTAAAATTAAGCATGCTGCTTCATAGTCCTACTTAGGGTCAATGTTATCAGTCTAGTATAGATAGTAATGGTAGAAATATGTTTTGAAAGTAATCATCCCAGAGTCTTAACCCTAACCCTAACCCTAACCCTAACCCTAACCCTGCATTGCTCTAGATCAAGATGCTCCAACAGATTTGCTGATTTGGTGGCAGGAAGAGAACATGATATATTTGGCTTGGAAATCATCACAAAGAGACTTTGAAAAGTTCCAGGTAAAGAACAAGGCTGCTCTCAGACAATGACAATCTTAGTTTATTGAGGTTTTTGTTTCACTCCTTCCTTTTGTCCTTCATTTCACATTAATGTTTTTTAGGAATTACTATGCTGCTCCTTTAACATAAGATTTCTCCCCAGGTAATTTTTTAAAACTTACCTCTTTAAATGTACAAAATTATCATGGGAGCTTCTCAAATATAAGTGGGAGTTGATACCTGACTTGTTTTCAGGGGAGATAAATCTGTGCATACACAGAACAAAACAAGTGAGTCACAGAGGGGTGGTTCTGGAGGCCAAAGCTTCATGTCAGCACTGACCAGAACAAGGAGTCCAGAAGGTGAAGCTGGGTAATGTGCTGGAGCCTCCAATTCAATCCTCTCCTAGAGATTTAATGGGAAATTACAAAAAACAACTTGAGGTAGTTTAAGCAATAAAGGAAATTTTATTTTATTAACCCAAGCGTGTCTCAAGAGGACAAAGAACAAGGAAACAGCGATATGTTGGGAAGAACTTGAATCTGATGTGTTAAAGCCACTGAGAGCTCAGACAGACAAATTTTCTTCTTGTCTACTTCTTTCTTCTCATTTGCATATTTTATTTTTGGAAGACCAATGAAGCAATCCATGTAGTGAGTAGAAGAATACCATACACACCTTCAAAGCAAAAATGGTATATTTACAGCAGCAGGGAAAAATAGTTTCTCTCTAAACACTAAAGGCAGGGAATGTGAGTATCCCAGATTAGAATAGATATTCAATCCCAATCCAGCCACCCATTAACGATAGGATTGGCTTCTTTATTATAATGCTTTGATTATCTATAGTTTAAGCTTAGAAGAAAGGCAAAAGGAAGAGGGCATTATATATGCATTCAGACTGAGTTAAATGATTTCTGGAACCAAAATAATTTTATTTATTCAACAACTTTAACATTAAATATGCAAAATACGCATTCTTCCAATATGCTCTTTTCCTTGCAGTGCTTTCTAGTACAACTGCAGACATGGGAAGGATATTTATTAGAGCAAGAGCTCAAAAAAGACTGGAAGAGATGAGATAACATCTTTCAAACCCTTTAGCTTTAGGAGAGGCAGATAACTCTTTCTCTAAAAAACAATAGGAAAAAGAGTACTGTGTTAAAAGTCTATTTGATTCACCCAGACACATTACAAAATGAACTGCCTCAAACAAATAAAATCTTCCATCACCAAGTATTGTCAATTTCACTTCTCCAATATAAATTCCACTTGGCTCTTCAGGGTCCTTAAAATACCAATCTCAAAGTTGTTTAGAAATGTAAATTGAAGCATGTAAGGCCATTAAAGTGTATGGCATAAAGAATATGAGGACACATGTGTCTTATATTTTTCTAAATTAATAGTATTAACTTTAATCAGTTTTGTTAACATTTTCAGAAGAATTAAGCTCTTCATTATATATATTCAGGTATACTATTCTGGTAATAAATTTGATAATGTTGTTTTTAAATTTTTATTTGTATTTTTGTGGTACTGGGGATTAAACCCAGGGGCATTTGACATCTGAGCTATACCCCCAGCCCTATTTTATTTTTATTTGGAAACATAGTTTCACCAAGTTGCTGAGGGCCTCCCTAAGTTATTAAGGCTGGCTTTGAACCTGAGATCCTCCTGTCTCAGCTTCCTGAGTACTGATATTATAGGCTTGTACCACCATGCCAGCTGATAATGTAGATTTTCTTTTTTTTTTTAATACTGGATGTTGAACCCAGAGAGACATTCTACCTCCAAAATATACCCCCAGCCCTATTTTGTTTTATTTTTTTATTTTGAAACAGGGTCTCACTAAGTTGCTGAGTCTAGCCTTGAAACTGTAATCCTTCTGTCTCAGCCTCTCAAGTACTGGGATGAAAGGCATACAGAAAGAAATTATTATTTTGCTTTGCCCTACCTTCTAAGAGTTCAAAAAATAAGGAACATTGAACTGAGAATGGTGGTGCATGTCTATAATCCTAATAGTTGTGAGATTGAGATAGGAGGATTGCAGGCGGAAAGCCAATCTCAGCAATTTAGTGACGCCCACAACTACTTAGTGAAATCCTATTTTAAAATAAGAAAAACAAAATAGGGCTTCTAGGGCATAGCTTGGAGATAAAATGCTCCTGGATTCAATCCCCAGCACCAAAATAAATAAATAAATATTAAAAAAGAAAGAAAGAAAGAAAATGAACATCTATTAGTATGACAAACTGTGAAATTCATTTAAACACCAAATATTTGTTCTACTTAGTAATTCTTTGAAACTATTAGATTTCTGGCTTTCTTTCATAAGCATTGGGAGTGTGGTGAGATTTATATCCTTTAAAAGAATCTCAGAACTATAAGGGAACTGAAGGTGTAATCTATGAAAGCATGAAAATAAACATTGGCTTGCATATTTAAGACCTGAAAGAATTTAGTGTGAATTTAGAAAAAATCAAGTGGTTGATGTAGAATATTTATAGAAGTTTGCATTCCATTTTTTACATCTTTCAGCTAGTTTTTATGAATTTGGAGTAAATTTATATTAAAGACAACTGTCTGATAGGAATACAAGTTGAACCACAAATGAGAGGCACATGTGAAATTTTAAATATTCTAGTAGAAACTTTAAAAAGGTTAAAAAAGTGAAATTACTTATAGTGATATATTTTTATCCCAACATGTTCAAAATACAATATGTAACCAATATTAAAACTATTGAGATAACTTAGTGTTTTTTTTTTCATACTAACCAGCCAATATTTGGTGTCCATTAACTTAAAACACATCTCAATTAAGACTAAATACATTTGAAGCACTCATTAGCCTCTCCTGGCAAGTGGCTCTCATACTGGACAGTACAGATACAGGGAACGCCTACTGCCATCTGGATTTAATGGTGCAAGTGATGGAATGGCAAAAATTGGCCCATCAATGCCCAGCACAAATCCCAATTCTTCTTTGAAGCCTGTTTGATCCCACTAGCAGGAAATGACATTTTCTTGCCAGAGCTTTTTTGAAACTTCTCTTTTTCTGTTATTTTAAAATATCTTTTATTGCTATCATCAATGGACAGTATTAACGTCATTTAAATTTTTATCCTCTTTGGTCCTCATTCCTTGTTTGTCACATGGAGGTTACTGTTGTTATTCTATAGACTTGTCGAGACAGCTCATGAGATGGTATGTTTGGCTAACACTCTGAGGTGTAATTCCATGAGCACCCATCTTTCCTTATCCAGTTGATTTCCACTGCTTTGATCACTGTTTTGTGCCATTACTGTGACCAGTATTTAATGCTTGGCAAGGGTTAGTAAATATTTTGGTTAATGGATGCTGGAATTATTAGTTATCTTTTATTTAGTTTTCGTATTCCAATTAAGAGAAAGCTTAGCTTTATTTTGAATTTTACTTACCTTTCTATTTGCCACACAATAATCAGAGTGCTCTTTCTTATAAGTAAAATCTGTCATTCCTGTGCTTAAAAGATTCTTTGCCAGAGCTTACAAGGCCTACCTGCCCCTTGTCAACCCACTTCTGTTCCTCCTGGTCTCTCAGGAAAGGACATTGGCCTGCAGTGACCTGCTTAGTTATCTTTGATTTTTGCTATTTTCTCATCCCTCAACCCATCAGGTAATTTGGCCATTTCTACCTTGAAAACAGAACCTGAATGTGTCCACTTCTTTCCATCTCCACTCACCCCTCCTGTCCTTTCTTACAAAGACCAGTGATCCAGGTGACATATAACAGCCTCTTACCTCCTAATTAGCCACACTCTTTCTGTTCTTGACTTCCTTCCAGTTCATGTAACATTGGTTTAACATTCTCCAGTGGATTGCCATGGCTTTTCAAATAGAATCTAAACTTGCCAGGGCACACAAGACCCTAATTCATTGGATCTTTTATCTATCTAACCAATCACTAACTGACTATGTGACTATACGTGTTTTGGGCATTTGGCCTTCAGTTTTGATTGACTTTTTCTTATTGAGTTCTCAGCTCAAAAATAATTTTCTCTTCTTTTCTCCTGGTTACTAAATCTAAATAAAACCTTTCTTCTATATACTCTATGATCTGGCTGAATTATTTAATTCATTTATTTACTTAGTTGCTTATTCTCAGGCTCCAGCTTGCTCTTAAACATGTGTTCAATAAATATTTGATGGATAAATACAACTTTATATGCCCTGTGTTCACATCTATGCCTGGGGTGATTGTGAAGGGAAGATATCAATTCTGAATATAGTTATAAGGGAAGAGTCAAAATTGAGATGAATTTTTAATAACAGGTAGGATTCAACTCATGGAGAGGAGAGGATTGTCTATCCTGGTAAGGTCACATAGTCAGGAGAGACTATTCTATTTGTCACTTGACATTTAGAGGTATCCTGAATAATTCATTCATGAAAAATTCCACCTTCCTAGAGTGATTCAATTCATTCCTATATTCAGTATAGGTATTCTGTAGTGAAAAGTGTAATTTTTTTTCATGATAATTACAGAGGATACACATCTGCCTCAATTAATTTGTCTGCATGGCCTAGTTCTTACGTTTCAAGGCAAATGCCAAATGGAATGATCTTTCTCTGGGGTTAACTGAGGTAATAAAATTATTCGTTGTCAGGTAAAAATATAACCATACAGTGACTTTTTACTATAATTATGCAAACACATACTTTTCAGAGACTGAAAGTTATGTGTCTGTTACTGAAGTTGATTTTAAGGAAGCATATTAATCTTTAGAATTCATATTATTGTTACGGGCCACATTATGTCACTAATGGTTATCTGAGACTTTCTCCACCATTGAGATTATTTGTTAAATTTTAATGAATTAAGCAACTGTATCCTGGTTGCTCAGCGAAGTGCACTTGTATAATTGGGATCATTTCTTCATTTAAAATTAATCACCCTAGGTCTCCAAATGATCCTTTAAAAGTAGAAAAAAAACCCACAAATATATTTTCTTCAACTGGTTTCTATTAGGCACATGTACTTTCCATTCATTTTGGGGAGAAGAACTCTGTATTTTTGGAATTGCATTAAAATTACTTACATAATTTTATGAATAAATCACTACAGATAAATTCTTTCCTTCTGTTCATCATTAATACCTTAATATGACTCATTGTGTGTTTGAATTTATTTAGCACTTCATTAAGATTATAGTCTTCTACTATTGCGTGATATTTTCTCCTACTATCCTTTTTCATACCAGAAGTTCTCAGCATTCTCTTCCCTCTTACCTTTCTACACATCAGGCAAGCAAGGTGAGAGTCAGTGACACCTTATGAATCAATAAGCAATTTTATGCTTCTAAACCTCACAATAATCTTCCTTCAGTACCAAAGTACTCTTCCCAGAAGACCATGATAAGCGTGTCTTCCTAGGAAATTTATTTGATTCCTACCATAAAACAGTTGTTTTTTCAAAGCATAATATATTATGATTTATAATGTGAATCTGGTTGTTTTAATTTAGACATATCTTTTTTCCTTTTATAAGCATGAAGTATGACATGAAGAAAAATAAAGATCATTATATGTAGGCTATAATTGATTAAGAAAAATCTTCAGGATATCTGGGCTATCAGATTACTGCACTGAACATTTCTATAGGCAATATTGATCCTCAAAATCTCATGAATAATTGATTGACGTGGTCCAGGTTATGATGAAAGGTGGACCAGCATGGAGTGTGACATTTGTGATTCATTCAACAAAAATTGGCAGTACTTTTCTATTCCAGGAGTCTATTTTTGTAGGTCTCTTTCTTATTTTTTTTTTTTTTTTTTTTGTCGTACTGGGGATTGAACTCAGGGGCATTCTACCTCCAGCTATACCCCCAGCCCTATTTTTTATTCTTTATTTTGAAACCGAGTCTCACTAAGTTGCGGAGTGCCTCGCTAGGTAGCTGAGGCTGGCCGCGAACCCGGATCCTCTGGTCTCAGCCTCCCGAATGCTGTGATTACAAGCATGCGCCACCACGCCCGGCTTCTTGTTGGTTTTAACTTTGTCTCTATCACTTACTGGTTTACAATGACATGCATTTCATAGTGCTCCAAATACTGGCTGTCTCCTTAGGCACACATGTGAATTCTCTGAAGAGCCCTGTGCATTATCCCCACTGCCTACTTTCTTGACATGACAGACCCAGCTCAGGCTAGCAAGATTTTTGCTTCATGGAGAATACCATAGCTCTTTCCTGGCTGCCCAAGGAATGGAAAATAGGGTGTTTCTGCCCATACACTGCACTCCTGTAAAATGAAGCAGACTGCCCCCATGCATATCACTATCATAAACTCATGGCATACTCTGGTCTTCTGCTTGCATAGCACTGGGAGAGTGGTAGTAGATAACAGCCCTAAATACTAGCCATCTCTAAAACGTACTTTTACACAATGTTTGAACAACAGAAATATCTACTATATCTAGACATATACTCATGAAAATCAGTATATTTATAACATATATACTAACAGTATGCATGCATGTGTATACATATCATATATGTCACACACATGAAATCTATGTATATAAATATACTTCTATAATAATATAAACACTATAATGTGTGTATATGTCTCTCTCTCTCGCTCGCTCTCTCTGTATATACTCACATTCAATATGTATGAAATTTAAAAACAGCTTGAGACCATTGGTCTTTTAGTGCATCCACTTCTGAGTCAGTCTACTGTTTTAGTCACTACCAGGTGACTTTCATTAAGTTGTTCAGCCTCAACTAGCCCCGATTACTCCTTGGTGAGGACAGGAAGGATCACAGCCTCTATTTTGCAATATTAATTTATTCACTTATTAACAATATAGAGTTAGTGCTAAACTAATCCTTTTTAAAACATTATTTTTCTCTTCCACCAGGTGTCATATTGTATGACATCTAGAAAGAACAAATTATTTAAAGTAATCGTTTATGGCAGCAAAGCCAAAGTGAAAATCTCAAAGTCTGGTGTGGACTATGTATTTCAAGCGAAGATCTATGTATTTCAAGCGAAGATGAAGACAGTCAGAGACAAAGATGATGGTGTATCTTTAATGACAAAGGTGACTACAAGTAAGGAAATATCATAAAGTCTTTATAACCCTTGAAAACATCTTGGCTTAGCAAAACTATATAAAACATAAAGTCTGATAATTAAGGAATCATAATGATCATAATTATATAATTAAGAGATCTAAAAAACTTAAAATTTTAAAATAATTTTTTTTGGTTCATTATAGTTTCACATCATACTGGACTTTATAGCAATAGTGACATACATGCACATAGCAGTTGATGAGTTTTCCCCTGGTTCCCTCCCCATTTTCCTCTCTTCTCCATACAAGATATTGAGATTGGCATTGGTATTCTCATATATATACATAATTTCAATGGAAGTGTTTCTTCCATTAATTCTCCCCTTTCCCTACCATACTACTCAAGACAACCTCCCTCACTCCACTGGAGTTTATCCTTTGGTATCTAATGTCCCACATATCCCAATTACTCCTTAGTTTCTACATATGAGATAAAACATATGGCCCTTCACTAGAGCCCATAGAATGGGAAAAACTTGAACTTTTAACAAAATTATTTGTATATCTAAATATATTCGACATTACATATAGTATTGTAATAATCTGAAACCAAAAGTATGCACATGAATGCATATATTATGTCAAAATTATATAAATAAAATTCATTTACTGATTTAGGAGTCTTAAGTAGAGAAATTCTACTTCCTATTTTCTCTTTCCTGAAGTTTGTAAATTCATTATCAATTATATTGTTTTCATAGCATTTTGGGATACAGTGGAGTAATTGTATTTGCTGTCAATAGTTTTTGTGGAAGTATGTGGTTTCCTCTCAAAGGAGACTAAATGATACTAAAGATAACTATTATGTCCAACCAAGATAACATTTCAGTATTTTTTTTTTCAAATTTTGAAAACTTATCATCTATGGAAAGGGTAAAACTACTCATTTTATTGCAATATTCTGAAGATTTTTGAGATGACATGTGAAAGGTAAATGGGATAAAAGTATCTGGCACATAGTGCTCAATAAATGTTGTTAATATTATACTCAGTGTTATACCAAATGAGAGATCTAGTGAGTAGACATTAGGTGGTGGATTTGGGATAATCTAGCCCTCTAAAAACTTGCTTTTTGTTTTTGATTTTCTAACACACGCTATCAAAAAAAAAAAAAAATCATAGTCAAGGTATCCAGAAGGTAGTGAATTGGTCTCAAATTGGGAGACCAACAGGAAGTGGTGATAGTGGAGCCGTGCTTGTGGACCTGTTTTGAGCAGAGTGCTGAGTAGATAGGAGGAGGGGGCTAACACTAAGAAATGAACAAAAGAGGGAACATAATGAACGTTATGGCTTTACTAGGAGATGACTAGGATTTATAGAGGGAGACAGTAGAAATAACAATTGTCATTAATCATAGCTCACCTTTTCCAAGTTCTTGCTTTGTTTAGGCCACTTTTCTAAGCATTTTAATGTATTAATTAAGTTTATTCCCACAACAATATGTGGGGTGAGAGTATTACTGTCCCTATGCAGTGAGTGGCCAGTAAAGTACAGAGAGGTTAACAATTTTGCTTAAAGTCTTATTTATATGCCAGAGCCAGGATTTGAACCTAGTAATCCAGCTCTAGGGCCTTTGTCCAGTGCCTGTATGAAAAATTGATACTTTAGACCCTTGTGCCACTTGATATAATTCTGATTTCTTTAAGGATGTTTATTTTATTTATAATGTATACATAGCTCATTTATAAAATATAAAGAAGGTATGGGCACTTGATAAATATACCTTGACCTTAGTCTCTTAAGCTTAACTAATAATCTTTGGCTTGAAAGGGAAATTGTAGATCATTTTATTTACTGCTTAAATCCACTCTCCAATGTTAATAAACTCATTTAAGATTTTTAAGTCTGTCACTATCTATCAGTTACTTTGTGAAAGTTAGAGAGCATAGAGTTATCATACTGATTGAAGGTTGAGCACATCATTTATGGGTCAGAATCAGGGCCCTGCCATTCACCTCAAATTGAGCCTTAATTCTTTGTTTCTCAGTTTTCCTGTTTTTTAAAATGGTTATAATGTATCCACTCTATGGAAATGTTGTAAATGTTGCAAAAA
>PVLC010000595.1:15029-35867 GCA_004027655.1 Graphiurus murinus
TAATCCCAGCATTCGGGAGGCTGAGACCGGAGGATCCGGGTTCGCGGCCAGCCTCAGCTACCTAGTGAGGCACTCCGCAACTTAGTGAGACTCGGTTTCAAAATAAAGAATAAAAAATAGGGCTGGGGGTGTAGCTCGGAGGTAGAATGCCCCTGAGTTCAATCCCCAGTACCGCAAAAAAAAAAAAAAAAAAAAAATTATATATATATGTACACATATATATATGTACACACATATATGTATGTATGTATGTATGTATATATATATATACACACATATATATATATATATCATGGTTAGCAGGATGCATAGTATACCATAAACTTGGTAAGAGTTAGATCTTTTTATTTTGCATGTCTTTATACTTGAGTATCTCATTATCAGTCATAATATATATTATGCCCAATATATGATTTAATCAAAAAAGATTTAAATATGCTCTTCAAAGTTCATCAGATAGTGGTATTACATAAAAAATGAATAAAAGATAATAATCATGACACTTTTTAAGTATTGGCACTTTGTTTTAAAACAACTGTCCATCTTAGCCTTTTGGGTTTTTATTTTTAAATACTGTTTTGTTATGTCCATGTGACTCTTTTTGGTATTCTGAGGAGTATGACATTTTGGTCTCACTTTGTGCACCCTCTTTTAAAAGTCAGAATTTTCCAAGGCACTCCTTCTGTGGCCGTGCACTTCCATTGTGAAGCTTTTCCTATCTTATTTCTCTAAGGGGAATGTACCATACTTTGTATTAGCACTTTGTTTTTGGAGGACCTTTTAATTTCTTTGGTTCAAGCCAAAGATTATTAGTTAAGCTTAAGAGACTAAGGTCAAAGAATTTCCCTTATAGACACTGACCATGGTACCATATTTTTTATTATTTCTCAGCTTTTAAAAATGCAGTTTAGGTAAATTCATAGAAATTTCAAGGGACAAAATGAAGAGTTATTGTAGAACTGCATTTTATACCAGGAGGTGATTAGTGACATGTGACTATTGAAGCTTGCCTCATGACTAGTGCAAATTCTGACGTGCTGTAAGTCAGAATGTGTGCTCTAAAATGCACATGCAATTGCAAAGACTTAGTATGAAAAATTTATTGTAACTATCTCATTAATGATTTCATATTGATATAGTGAAGTAATGCTTTTGATATGCTAGTTTAAATAAAATATATTATTAAAATCAATTTTACATGTTTCTCTGTATATTTAAATATGGCTACTGGAAAATTTTAAATGCCTTATGTGGCTCATGTTAGAATTTTGTCAGACAATCTTGCTTTAGGGAACCATATGACACATTAGCATTATAAAAGGCTCTGAAATATACTGCAAGAAAAGAAAGCTGTTTAATTTAAAACAGGACTTATTTGACAAAGTGGCTTGATCACAAAACATCTATTTAGTTATATCAGCTTCTGAGGATTAAGTTTGGGGAAATTATAGTTTAGAATAAACATACAATGAGGATTAGAATTCCTTTTGCTATCCCTAATATAATTGAATATGATGATTTTTTTTCTTCTTCTTTAAACTCCAGATGTAGTCAGGTATGGTAGCACAGGTCTATAAACTCAGTACTTGGGAGATTGACAAGAGGATCTCAGGTTTTGGGGAGGTTGACAAAAGGTTCTCAGGTTCAAGGTCAGCCTCAGCCACCTTGTAGCATCATGTTTCAAAAATAAATAAATAAATAAATTAATTAATTAATTAATTAAAAAGGGTGGGGGTATAGCTCAGAGGTAGAATGTGCCTGGGTTCAATTCCCATTACCAAAACAAAAAGTAAAAAGCTCTCCACATATTTCTATTTCATGTTATGGTTTTTATTGGTTCATAAAATTTAGGTCAAGAGTAATATTTTTGCCTTGTATTTTCCTACGTTTTTGGAGATTAGATCCCATAAAGAGTGAATCACACATTTATTATGGGGTCTACTTTGAGTTAATTGAGTCTTTGACCTCATACCTAGGAAGCTGTACTGCAATAATGACTTACGCGCCACTCCATCTCCCCTACCTATCTGCTCAGACTACCACAAAAATCCTAATTGGCTTCCTGCTGTCATTTTTGCCTCTCTCCAATGTGTACACCATATTCCAAAGTGATTGTTTTTTAAAAAGCAAGTCAGATTGCTTTACTTTTCTTCTTAAAACTCTTCTTGAACTTCCCATTGCATTTAGGAAAAAAAAATCTAAAATCTCTAATATGGCTGACATGATCATCATACTGTCTCTTTCTTACTTGTTGCCAGACTTTGTCTTTCCTCAGGTATTCTAAATTATATTTCTAGCTCTTCCATCCATGGTCCTGCTTAGACATATCTTTACTTAATTCCCCTACAGCTTCCAGGCCTTTCCTCTTGATCAGATTGGCACATTTCCAGACAAATATATCCTTCCTCCTCTTGGTGAGATGCATTCCATTCCTAGCCAAGAGTCCTTCAGTGTGTAATCCAACACCGCAGTCTAGGAAGCCACATCCCATATCACCACCAGCCCAGAGATCAGCCCTCTGCTTCTCTCATCTTCTTTTTCCTTCCAGAGTCTCATCCAGGTAGTTTTTGGTTTCTCACTTAAGGTTTACTTTCTGGGACCCCTAAAAAAAATCAGTACACAAGAGCGGTAGTTGGTTGGACTGCCAGTCACATTAGACCTTTGTTTTAATGTGGGCTGATGAGGACAGTCAAGCTCCTTCCCCTTAAGCTGGGGAATACAGAGTAGCAGCAAGGCCCAACAAAGGGAGTCTACCCATCACAAACTGGGCGTTTCTCTGATCTTTTATCTTGGGTTTACAATATTCCTCAGGAGGTATTAGAAAACTGTGTGGACAATCTGGGGGCAATGCCAAGGGAACATCTGTGTCTTTGAGAATGTCAGTGTGAACAGTAAACAATTGATATATAAAAGAAGATAAACTTTAAAAAATATTCCTTCCACTTTGAATCTCACTACCATGTATAATTATACTGTACTAATACAAATAAAATTAAAAATCCCTCTAAAACACAAAGAAATTGACCTACTAGCATAAGTTTTACATTCTATGCAATGTGCCCTGTCAGTTTTTTTTTTTTTTTTTTAGGAAATGTTTATTTTCTTTTTTATTATTTTATTCATTGTCAAGTTATCTCTGGTAGTGGAGTTTTAAAAGGATAAATGGGGATCAGTGATTCATTCCAGACTCCTTTATTTTGCTGTTAGATTGGGTCTGTATCAAGCATGTCTTCACATGCTTGGCTTCATAATCTCTCTTCCTCCCTCTATATTGTCTGGAATCTGCACGAAAGATAAGGCAGAGCGCAAACCTGACTCATTGGGAACCAATCAGAGGAACTTTATATGGAGAACTCCCTTTAAGGAGGCACAGACAGTATAAACAAAACCTTTGGAAATAGTGGAATCAAAGGTAGAAAAATTTGATTGAAATGGCTAGAACAGTTGGTACTTATCTTTTAAAAACTTATATTTCATTTCTAATATAAACATTAATTGTTTCCTTTAAAGAAATACCTAACCAAATATTCACTAGAAGTGCTTACTCTTTAAAGTTGGTGGATTTGGGTTATTTTTCCAATTATCTTCTTCCTTGGCAAATATCCATGTAATTGGACAAACAGTTCATATTTTCTTTGTTTTAAAATTATTCAGCTTTTTAATTAAAGAATAAACTTTCATAAACAGTCTGGTCAGCTAGTAGATTTTAGCAAGTAAGGAATATCCCCAGAATGGATACATAGATTGATATATTATTTCTGATATTTATACTTAAGAAGTAAGTATTGTTAAAGATATACATGCCTAACATCTACTTATAGTTAGAGATAATTTAAAGGACTCACAGCTTTCTAACAATCTGATTATTTTGAAACCTGACCCTTAGACTTTTTATTTTGTTTTTTTTTCTCCTGAACTTTAGTATAATAACTCTATTTTAAACCACTATTTTTCAATATCAGAACCAGAAAATTCTGAGAAATTTAAAGTCTTCAATATTTCTGCACAGTCCTTTCCTCTGCACTGGAGCCTGCCCTCTGGCCATGTGGACAGGTATCGTGTGGCTCTTGCTCCTGACAGTGGCTTTGTTACTATCAGAGATCTGGGAGGTGGAGAGTATCAGGTATAGTTTTCATTATTGTACTTGCCCAGCCTGCTTGTATTTATATTTGGTCCTAGAAGGAAAGTTCTTTATGAAATTCATCCACCTTGAAAACTTATTCCTAGTAGGGTTTTTAAAAACATGATGGAAGACAAAAACATTCATGTTGAATTGATGAGTGTGTTTCAGCATTGGTGGACTGTTACCTTAGCAACCTCTATGCTTTTTTTTTTTTTTAAGTCTACCCTGAACCTACAGCCAGTCATCCAAGAGTTCATGAATAGTTTAACAAAGAAAGGGCAGAGCTATTGAGTAATCCAGGCTCATTAATTGTGCACTTGCCAGGAGGATCTGTCTTTAAATCATTAATGCAGGCAACATTTCTCTCTAGAGCCATCAATGTGATTCTACTGCCTGAAAAATGTAATAATGATGGATTTTCTTATCATTTTTCTCTTACTTTTTATTGGAACTTCAGAGACACAGGTATTTTATGTACACTCTTAGAAACAAGGGCTGAACAATATGCTGTTGAGTTTTTAAAGACTCTCAAATAGTTTTTCCTTGTGACAATGAACTGGGATAGTAATACTGATTTAGGCTTTGATAATGCAGTATATTTTAGAAGATTTTATTTTATAAGTTGTTTGGTAAACAGTTATATGATATAGAAAATTTATATTTTACAAATATCATGGAAGTTTTGTGATAATGTTAAAACAGTGCATAGTTATATAGTGAAGTACTAATTTTTATAGTAATGGACTTACTATTTTAGCTTGCTTTTCAAGAATAATTTAATACAATTATTTGTTTTTTGATATTGTAGGTTGATGTTTCCAATGCTGTTCCTAGTACTAGGTATGACCTAACCATCTCTTCAATTTCTACAACATATAGCTCACCTGTTAGAACAGTGACCACCAATATTACCAGTGAGTATATGTTTTAAATTACTTTTAATGAGTTATTTGGAGACAGTATAACTCTATTGGATGGAAATTCTTATGTTAGCAGTATGTGTGTTATGTACATGAAAACAGTTTAGAATAATGAAAGCAAATGGAAACCTAAGAAAGTGTTACGTTAACCTGCTCACTACAGGTTCTTTAAGCTTCCTTTACCTTCAAAGAGCAAAGATAATTACCCTGTACTTGTTTGTGAAATGGATCAGAGAGACTGTTCATGATAACATTTAAATAATACAGAGCTATGAAAATAAACTCACTACAGTTGCTCAGAAAGGATTATTCAGTTTATGAAGCTGTGTCTTATCTACTTAGTTCTTGTGTGTAAGCCTTGCATTAAGTAAGTTTAAAAAATGATTTGGCATAAAAAGTATATTTGACATGTAGTATTTAGTGGCATTCCATTTTTTACATTCTTAGAATGTTTTTAGTATTCTCAATGCATTTATTATTTATTTATTTATTTTTGTAGCAGAGCTCTAGGGAATATATACATATATTAGCATTGGGAAACTTCAAAATTAAAAATTTACATTTTAAAATACTTTTTTTTAACATTTTTGGTGGAACTACAGTAATTGTTTGGCCTTCTAACAAATTTTTTTCTTTTTCTTTTTTTAAATAGAACCAGGGCCTCCAGTCTTTCTAGCAGGGGAAAGAGTGGGATCTGCTGGGATTCTTCTTTCTTGGAATACACCACCTAATCCGAATGGAAGGATTATATCCTACATTGTTAAATATAAGGAAGTGTGTCCATGGATGCAAACAGTGTCTACACAAGTTAGAACAAAGCCAGATAGTCTGGAAGTTCTTCTTACTAATCTTAATCCTGGGACAACATATGAAATTCAGGTAATTATTTTATAAGTAACTACTTAAACATTTCATTCATTTTAAAATGAAGGAGATTTTTACACATGGCCAAGTCTTACAACTGAATACAATAAGTGACCGAAGAATCATAGACCAAGTTAGGCCTCAATACCCACCTGATACTTTGAAACTTGAGCAAATATTGTAATCTCTTTTCATTACAATTTATATGTACATACACATTATTGGATAAAGCTTTTACTTACTGCCTTTTATGGAAAATAAATCAAGTTTAGGGGACTGAGCCCAGGGCTTAATGCATGGAGGAAGATACTTTATGAAACTGAGCCACATCCCAGTCTGAAAATATTCCACTGTTTAATTAAACTTTAAGTAATTTTTTATTTTTCTCCTAATCCTGTTGAAATTTCGGATAATGGTTTGAAAACTTCTAAAGAGCCAGTTCACTAAGAATAATGAATTCAATTCAGCTCTACTCAACAAATATTTATTGAGCATTTATTTACTGTATCTTTTATATTTATAAAAATTTTATTCCTTTCCAATATTAAATATGACAACTTCCCATTTGAATACTAAATAAAGAAAAGCTTGTAAAAATAATCCCAAATTAGTTAGGCTATATGAAAATGTTTATAATTAAGGGATATCTATGACATTTCCAAGTGATAATGAAGAACAGAGATATCTTCTGGTACCTTACTATTTTCAACATAATATACATGTTTTTTGAGCTTTGAATATAGAGAGTAAAATCAGTAAAAGCTGTCTAAGTATGTGATCATATATAACTGAGATGCCCTTTCTAGAAAGGAAAAAAATATGGGAGAGATTTTGGCAGAAAATTTCTATACTGGAAATATGCCTATTTGTGGTATTCAAGAACAGCATATATCCGTAGTAGGGTCCTTCCAAAGAGAAAACAAGAAAATGAACTTTCATTTATGCAACAGTTAAAATCAAAGATTTGTGATGGATATTTCATGCAGAAACATTGGTTACAGAGTAGGGAATCTTTTCCCTGACTTCTAAAAATGAGATAATGTTAGATATGTTCTTTGAACATGCACATATTCAGGTTAACTTGCTGTATGTTAAAATATGCTACTGGGGATAATAAATGTGGATTACATTTTAATGTGACATAGGAAACTATTGTTGAGAGGAAGGTGATTTTACCAACCTATTTCTACTTAGATATATTTTTATAGAGTTCGAATTTCTCTTCCTTTGAATTCTCTTATTTCAGGCCTAATGGGAAGCCCCTATTCTCTGTTTCACCTCACACTTTATAAATCATTGTTCTGACGTTTACTCTGGTCAAATAAATGGTAGACATTGCAGAATCCCAAAGGGTATTTGGCATGGTACGTTTGATATCTTAAGTATTTTACACATGTTATTTCACTTCTTCTCAGAAGAATCCTATGACATAGATACATTATTATTCACATTCAAAGAGGAGGAAAATGTGCCTTTGAACAGTTAAGGAAATTTCTGAAAGTTACTTATCTAGGAATAGGCAGAACTATAATTAAACCAAGGCTATCTGATCCCAGTCATGGCATTTTGCAAAAGATTAAGTCTTATTCTCATTTATGACATTTTCTCTGCCTACTATTATTATTATCAAGCCTAATCATTATTTTTTTTTGTGTGTGTGTGATATTAGAGATTGAACTAAGGTGCATTCTACTTCTGAACTACACCCCCAGCCCTATTTTGTTTTTTATTTTGAAACAGGGCCTCACTCAATTGCTGAGGGTCTTGCTAAGTTGCTGAGGCTAGCCTCAGAACTCCTTCTGTCTCAGCCTCCCAAGTACTGGGATTGCAGGAGTGGGCCAAAATAGTTTACCAGGGTATTTATTTGCCTAATAGAGTGTAAATTCTAAAATCAGATACTATGTATGTGGTTCGTTTTTTTTACAGAAATGATCATTTTATCTTGTGTATATAGTGGTTAAAGGTTCAGCTTTGGAAAAAGTAAAACTTCAATTAAATTCTTGTTCTACCATTTATTCCTGTGGGATCATAGGCAAGTTATTTTACCCATCTCAGCTAGCTTTTTAGTCTATACAATATTGAGTTTATTGTTACTAGTATTTCTTATCTGTAAATTATGGAGCTATTTTACAGATAGCTCCATGTTTTCCTTCTACCTTGGGAGTATAAGAATTATAGAAAAAACATTTGGCATTTACTTTATGGATAAGTCAAAGTTTTTATTATTTCTGATTATGTTAAATTAGAGAGCAAAAAAGTTTAAACATAATCTTTTGGTCTATTTTAGGTTGCTGCTGAAAACAGTGCTGGCATTGGAATATTTAGTGACCCCTTTCTTTTCCAAACTGCAGAAAGTGGTAATTGTCCTAAATTATTTATTCTAAATTAATTTAGTCATGATTTTTAGTCATTTAATGTAAATAGAGATATAAATAAAATAAGATACTAAAATGCATAAAATTATCAATAGCATGGCCAATTACTTTTAGTCTTTTGTGATTTATTCATTAAATATATATTGTTCTTTCTGATGATAAACATTGATAATTGTTATCTTGGGAAATTTTGAGAAAATAAGAATAAAAATTTCCAATGAAAATTACTCATAGTCTTGTTATCTAAAAAAGCCAAAGCCATTTTACTATTTTTGGTGCATTTCTGGCTTATCATTTTTTCTTCACATAAATATATATTGATAGGACTACCTATTAATGAAAACAAGCACAAGCCATTAATGTAAGTTTATAGCCTGTGTTTTCCTCTTAAGGTGAAATTAGAAACATTTTGTGATATTATACTTTTAGAAATATAGATATTAATGATTATGATATCATTCCATAACATGCGGTCTTTGCAAATCACTGTAAGGCACCTCTGTTCTTCCAGTGACTGAGAGGAAGAATCTTGATGGTGTACATTGACTCTACTGGCAATTTCTACCAGCATTATCATCAAGATACATCCTGAATCTTACTCTCAGTGCTCATTATTCTGTCTATTTGCATTTGTTGCCTGAATGATCCAAAGTCTCCTTCCTGGTTTCTCTGTTTCTAACTTACCTACTTTCCCTACCAGAGTCATTTCATCTTTTGAAACATAAGCCAGACTATTTTACTTCACTTGGCTTCTATGTCGTGGAGAATAAAGCCCCGTGTCCTTCTCCTGTTGTCTACTTGCTCTTTACTGTCTCTGACTCTATTGCTATCCATTCCTTCCTTTCCTGCTCAATGGCTGGTGTAGATCTTCCTTTGTACTTGCTGTTCCTTCTATGTAAGATGCTCTTTGAATAAATATCCATAGGACTCCCTTCCTAAGTTAATTCAAATCTCACATGTTATCTTTCCTGACTATAACTTTGGAAATACTGCCTACTACCTCATATCAGTCTCTATTTTCTTCTTCCTTGGACCACCTGACACACTACACACTTACTTGTGTACTTTTTATTATATATATTATCCCAGTAGAACTTAAGTTTTATGATTAAAAATAAGTAGTAATTGAATGGCAGTTCTTGTTATTTTAAAAATTCTACTACTGTTTATTTATAACAAAATGTTAGTGCTGAAACAATAGCAGAATGGTTAAATAATGATATCTCCATTCAACAGCACATATTTACCATGGGGTAAGGTAAACAAATTTATCAGTTGCTAAGTAACATGTCAGATAGGTCAAAAGTATTATAAAACAATTTCTATAATTTTATGCAATAATGAATGTTCTATATATCTAAAGATATACATCTTTTAATGGTCCACTGCAAAAAGGATAAGTTGACATGGGCCTTGAATATCTAAAGAGGTTATCCTAGTCAATGCTATAAGAATCATACAATAAGTTTCATAATTCAGTTCCTATTTGAGGCCTCATCTAAAGAAGTGTGTGAATATATGCTGCATTCGTTTGAAGAAACTAAGGGAAAACTTGGGAGTCTGGAGGTTAAAGTTAGAAATGATTAATGCTTAATGATTTTAAATATAATGACTTTTAGATTGTACAACTCAAAATCAAATGGAATATTATTCTTTTAAAGTTAAATATGCAATAGAATATTAAAAATTTTCTACATATGTTTTAAGTTTTAGAGGACATATTTGGAGTGATTTTTGAATGACATAGAAAATAGTTGTATTTTGCTTTATTTTGTTTGATCTTGATTTTGATCCTGACAAAAGATGGTACATGCAGAATATAATTTCAGTGTGACAGAGTTGAGTTTTATATATTTATACTTCCAAAAACCGACCAAATTTCTAGAGGTATTAACTCTCTTGGTAAATGATGATTGGGAGAAACTAGAGAAATTCTAGGATGTAATGTTAGTAATACTAGAATGGAAGGCTTACTTCTGATTTGCTGCCTATTTTTGTATCAATTACTTAATTCCTCTTTACTGGACTTTCTTTTAAAAAATATAAAGAAGTCCAATCAGTAATCCCTAATATTTTTCTCTAAAGTACTTGTTTTTATTATTTGTGCTCCATAAAACCCAAATTGAGGAAGATTTCTATGGAATAAACTATGCTTACTATTGTTAATCAGAAAAATATACAAATTAACCAGTAATATTATACTAAATTGATATTATTTCACCCACAAACACAAAAAAATGCAACATTTTATTTATGCAGCTTTTTTTTTCAGGTAAATACAATTTCTTTTAGATTTTGAAATATTAAAATTAGTGTTTATCCCTGGATGTATAATTAGAAATGCAGAAAAATAACTTTGAAGGCCTTTATGTTAGAATTGTAAACTTCTTAATGGCTCAAAAATGTGTGCTTTGTACAGTTTACACTTTGAAATGTTGAAGTTATTTTTACATCCTTATATATGTATATATGTCTCTAGTCTACACAAGTCCTTCAAGTGTACTAAGACACTTGTCTGACAGGTTAAAAGACTTTATAAATAAAACTTTTTGGTACTTCAATATTAAATCTTTAATTGGCTCAAGATGAATACTTTCACTCTATGAGTAATCAAATGGTAATGGAATTCTGGTGCATAAAATCAAGTAGAAACTGGAATATTTGAAATAGGGCAAGATATGCCAACCATAGAAAATAGCCAGAATTAATATTCAAACACTATGAAATCACAAAGGAAAGTATACCAGATACATCTTATTGAGGCAAAAATAAGTTAAAACAAGTTAATACTCATACTCTCCCACCCTTCCTCAGTAAGTATTGTTTACAGATTTCAATCTTTGTAATGTTTATGATTTACTGTTTTGGAGATCTTACTTTAGAATTCATTAAAAATGTGATTACCTTATAAATTCTTTTTTTTTTTTTGCGGTACTGGGGATTGAACTCAGGGGCATTCTACCTCCAAGTTATACCCCCAGCCCTTTTTTTTTTTATTCTTTATTTTGAAACCGAGTCTCACTAAGTTGCACAGTGCCTCACTAGGTAGCTGAGGCTGGCCGCGAACCCGGATCCTCTGGTCTCAGCCTCCCGAATGCTGGGATTACAAGCGTGCGCCACCATGCCCGGCTGATTACCTTATAAATTCTAAACTTATTTTCATTTGATTAGATTTTTCTGATTGTTGTTAAAGCTTATTTGCAAATATATCAGCCTGTACACCACAAAGGTATATAGATGCCATTCTAAGTTTTATAAAAGTTTTTTTTTTTTTTTTTTTTTTTATCTTTTCCTTCAATCCTCTCATTCCCCTAGCTCCAGGAAAAGTGGTCAATCTGACAGTTGAGGCCTTCAATTATTCAGCCGTAAATCTAATTTGGTATTTACCTCGGCAACCAAATGGCAAAATCACCAGCTTCAAGATTAGCGTGAAACATGCCAGAAGTGGGATAGTAGTGAAGGATGTCTCGATCAGAGTAGAGGATATTTTGATGGGGAAGTTGCCAGAATGTAATGTAAGTATTGTGGAATGCTTTCTATTTCTCAGAAATTTTAGGCAAGCTTTTACTTCCAAGTTTTTAGCATCTAAATACTGTACATTTTACTAAAGGGTTTATTGTTACTTCATTATTATACTATTAGGTCATAGTATCATGCCTTATATAATTGGCTAATTTAAGGTATATTACTGGAAGGATTTGGAAATTCAAGAGTGAAAAAATAAAATCTCTTAAGAAGCTCTGAAAAGACTTCATGAAAGGAGTAGCAATGGATGAGTCATGGAGAAAGGAGTGATGGGGATTGTGTGAGGGGTACTCCAGGCAGAGGACATGTTTATTATAAATCCCTGAGGTAGAAAAATCTAAGATGTAACTGGAGAAAAGGTCATACTTGTATGTGTCAAGAGAGGAGGATACCTGTAGGGGAATAAATAGTCATGGATTAATTTGCAGAGAGAGAGATTGTTTTTGTTGTGCATATTTTTAGAAATAGTTTGGTTTTAGGGCTTGGAATTTGTCAGCATTAGAGAGCTTGTTTAGCATGCCTGAGGTCCTGGGTTCTTTTGAATCTCAGCACCATACCAAACCAAACAGAAAAAGAATTTGTTGTTACTCTAGTCATTGACGAAAAATCCCAAGAAACACTATAATAGTAGTTTTCCTAAAAATATTTTGGTGATTATTGTGGTATTACTGATGGAAAAACAGTTGAAAAACATAATTATTTTTATTTTAAATAATTTATAGAAATCTCAAAATATTTATTTAAATTAGGATATGTTTCTTTTTTTAAAAAAAGTTCTTATTTGTACAATGTAATCATACATCATGATGAACTTCAGAACGATAGAGACATGCATGCACATAGCACTTGGTGAGCTTCTCCCTGGCTTCCACCCCACACCCTCTCTTTCCTTATGCATGGTATTGAGATTGGCATTGATAATTTGCATATGTACATTGTGTTCATTGAAGTGTTTCCTTCATCAGATTTCCCTCCCTTCACCTACCTCCCTCCTTTACACTTCCTCCATCACTTCACTGGGGTTTCTCCTCCTTTGTCTAGAGTCCCTTTTGTTTCCCAATTTCTCCCTAGCTTTCACATATGAGGGAAAACATCTGACCAATTTATTGTGACTGATTGATCTCATTTAGTATAATATTTTCTAGTTCCACCCATTTTCCTGCAAATGATATAATTTTGTTATTCTTTATGGCTGAGTAGAATTCCGTTGTGTGTATATCCCATACTTTTGTAATCCATTCATCTATTGATAGACACCTAGGCTGTTTCCATAATTTGGCGATTGTAAATTGTGCTGCTATAAACATAGATATGCATGTATTGCTATGATATTTTGGTATATATCTAAACATATACATGCAACACCTAATGTGTTCTAGTGGTGTTACTTTTTGAGTATTTAAGACAGAAAAATTATGGTAACAGAAAGTCGTATATGCTTGAAATTGTTTTAGTGCCTTGGCTTTTGTACTGTTAACATGAATGTTAAAGGTTTTTACTAATGGTTTTGCTGGAGTTTTATCTTTATTTTAAGCCAGTTTAAGTCCTAATAAGGAAGATTAAAGTAAA
Organism: Graphiurus murinus; assembly: GCA_004027655.1. Taxonomy (NCBI): domain Eukaryota; kingdom Metazoa; phylum Chordata; class Mammalia; order Rodentia; family Gliridae; genus Graphiurus; species Graphiurus murinus. Next base: position 28,406 of record PVLC010000595.1, read on the forward strand.
AAGAACACAATACACATATTCTATTCTAAAATTGCAGTCATAAGTGAATTAAAACCTAGCAAATTTGTTCATAACTTAATCTGTTAAATATCTATACCTACACATACACAAACACATACATTGTAAATTAGTATGTGTATTATAAAAGAAAAAGAAATGAGTTACATTTCTCGTGTTTGCCAAGACATACCACATTTTTTCCTTTGATATTTATTTTATTTACTAGGAGAATAGCGAATCTTTCCTGTGGAGTACTACTAGCCCTTCTCCAACACTTGGTAGAGTTACACCTCCACTGCGTACCACATACTCACCGAGCACATTGGCACGGAGTAAGATCAGCTCTGTGTGGAAGGAACCTATCAGTTTTGTAGTGACACATTTGAGACCATATACAACTTACCTTTTTGAAGTTTCGGCGGTTACAACAGAAGCAGGTTACATTGATAGTACCATCGTCAGAACACCAGAATCAGGTATGATTTCATTTGTGTTAGAAAAAAAGATATAGAATAATCTTTCATTTTTTTATACAGATTTTTGTTAAACTTCTTTACCTTTTAGTAACTTTTTTCCCCATCTAGTAGGTAAAAGGCATTCCATCTGGAGTATCTTCAAATGTTGATACTCTTTTTATTTCAGTACTAAAATAAGCATCTAAAATGAGAAAGAAGATTTGTAATAGAAGATTCTTTAGGTACTGTGATCTGAAGATCAGAATTCATCATTCTAGGATCTCAGCATTTTTTTTATAATTATCTCTGCCCTTTTAAGTCATCTGTAATCAGATATACCTTTTTCTCATTGTTATTACCCAGTGTGGAGATAACATCTGAGATAGCAGAACTGGCCTGTGATTAACATGTCAGCATCAGATACAAACAGTGGTTAAAATATATGACTGCTTATATCCTCTTTGCACTGTGGCTTCCTCATCAGAAAAAAATGGAGACAGTAATAGTAGCTTATGAGTAGCTGTGGTGCTGAGGTTATAAGAGTACAATTAGATATTATTACTGCTAAATTCTCAGACAGCATGTTTACAGGTATGAGTATTTATGTATTTAAATATCTATATAAGTTTACAAGGATACTGACAGTACCATAATAATGATATATTAGCATACATATTATACACATAATAGATGCCTGATTTGTTATAAAGTTTACATGGGTGCTCAAATTGTATCAGAATATTGATATTTCAGTATACACAATAGATGTCTGATAGCTTAACATTATGAAACATCCATTAAGCATTTAGTTGTAGTGGATACTGGGAATTATTGTTAGGGTAACTTCACTAAAGCACACTATTTTTTGTAATGAAATAGCTGTTAGCTACTATTATTTTCCATTGTATATGTTTGAAGTTACTTTTTTCTTGATTTTTTCCCCCTCTTTTGGTATTGAGGATTGAACCCAGAGCCATTCTATCTCTGAACTATACCCTCCCAGCCCTTTTATTTTTTATGTTGTAACAGGGTCTCACAATGTTGCTGAGGTTGGTGTTGAACCTGCAATCCTCCTGTGTAAGCCTCCCAAGTACTGAGATTACAGGTGTGTACCACCATGTCTGGCTTTTTTTCTTGATTTAAGTAACAATCTCTTCTCATAAAGCAAAGGAATTTCATTAGGAGCACATAAATTAAAATTTGGTGAACAAGAAATTTGTTTTGGAAAAAATCATATGTAGTTGTTATTTTTAATTTAAAAGAAATGATAAAATATAGAAACACACCTATGAAAAATAATGTATTTAAAATCATTATTACTTTTATATATTACCCATGTTACTATAAATTTTCTCTCAGAACTAAGGAAAAATATTGATATGTAAAAGTAAAGATCATTGCCAATAGATTCTGAGAGTTTTTTCCTCAACCCTTTCACCTATGTGTCCACTAGAGATAAGGCATTGGTCAGCCAGATACCCAGACTTTGTTGAATGTGATATATTTGCAGATAAATATGTTTGGGGACAATGTAGCACTTATCATGAATATATTACAATGAGTATAAGAAGGAAATTGCATGTGTAATCATATAGAATATTAAATACAATTAATAATTGTTGGGCATAAGCACTTAATCTGATTATTCAGAAAGTCTTACTGAAATTTTTTAGTTATATTCTTTTCTCCTTTAAATTAAAAATCCTTTGCTTTTAGTGTGATATTTTTCTTTGATTTTATGTTTTATTATGTATTTAATAGGATGTACATTATGTGTTCATTTTTTTCTAAAATCATTTTAGTGCCTGAAGGACCACCACAAAACTGTATAACTGGAAACGTCACAGGAAAGTCCTTTTCCATTTCGTGGGACCCACCAACTATAGTGACTGGGAAGTTTAGTTACAGAGTTGAACTATACGGACCATCAGGTAAGTCTTAATTGGTATTGCATATCTTTTGGAGTAAGAATTGTATAATGGACTAGGAAAAAGTGGTCAGAGACAGTTTCATGAAATCAAGATAATGGATGATTTGTAATCGTGGTGTTTAATTCATGACCTGGAGGGAGTAGCTGAGATAGGGTGGATTAGTAGGTTATTTAAGGAGAAGTCAGCATTATTTAATGATTATCTCTAAGGCCATTAAAATCACCACAAATTAATATGATAGCATTGCACCAAGATCTAAACCATACAGAATGAGAGGGAGTGACCTGGAGGGCTAGTGGACGTCACTGGAGACAATAAGGGGTTAAGCCATGGGGTTTATAAGGAGGAGGTGAGATGGTCCAGTAAGGAACAAGGAGGACATCTCTCACACCTGAAGCCCTAATCACTTGAGAGCTGTGGAGAAAAGCAGACTGCAGCCATTTGTGGTGGCTGCAGGGGAACAGGAGAAAGCATTCTTGGAGGAGAGCCAGGTTTCAATTAGAGCAAAAGGTGAAGGAAATATTCAGAGATAGAGTTGAGGATTTAAAGAATTTGCCAATAGACTATTCAAGGAATTTTGTTCAGAAGCTAAGCTAGAAATACTTTCTAAATATATCTTCTTACACAAAATAAGAATACTTGCTGTTCTAATTGCATACATTTGAGTATAAAATATTATCACTCTTTTTATATTGATAAAATCTGATGTTTGTCTTTTAAATGTGTCAAAAATAACATGGTAATTTAACAAAACTTTATCATTTAATGAAAGTAATTTAAACACTGGAAGATTTTTGTTTTCTGTCCATTGTTTTAATTAAAGTGGAATCAACCACTACTTAGCCAAATATTTAAAGTATATCCATTTTTAGTGTTATAATAACAATTTTTAGTGCATAGTTAACACTTTGGTCATTGTTCTTATTTCTATGTTTAAATGTGAGAATAATTACATGCTTGATAAAAAATAATCCATAGGTATCTTTTGCTTTTTTGCAGGTCGGATTTTGGATAATAGCACAAAAGACCTTAAGTTTGCATTTACTAACCTAACACCATTCACAATGTACGATGTCTATGTTGCAGCTGAAACCAGTGCAGGGATTGGACCCAAGTCTAATCTTTCCATATTCACTCCTCCAGATGGTAAGAATGTTTCTGTTATCAAGCTAATGAGGTAGTTTTGATATGCTTGTGAATTTTATCAAATTGGTAAAACAATTTTAGGAGCAATTTGGCTTTCATTTACCTAATTCACATTATTTCTTTATCAAATTATTACCTAGTTTATTCTGAACATATGTTGTCCAGGACATTAAACCTCTTATAGCATGCTTCCTAGTAAAAGCAGCTGCAGATCGAGCAAGATAAGGAAGTATTATGTGCAGCATGATCCTGTTAGAGATTCAAAATGAATTTTGGCAAAATCTTGAGAAGTTATAACTTCAACAAACATATTTGATATTGTATGACCATATTACTTAATGTAGCATTTTTTTCTCACAAAATTGTTTGGAATAATTTCTATATTTCCAATTCTTATAACAAAATATGTTTATGACAAAGAGAATTTTAAGCAAGTGAGGATTCCTGGTGGGTGTATAATACAAATTTACCAGAATTTACTGATATTATGAAAGAAATATTCCTCCTGAAGAAATTTTCTTATATGTATTTATTAAGCATCGTTATTTTGATGAACTCTACTATTTTAAGAAAATATTAAACACAATTCACAACATATTTTTCTGGGTCACACTAAATTTGCTAAAGGTCGTCATCTCTATTTAGAAATTGTAATTATTGGCAAGATATTGACAAGAAAACAATCATTTTTTTTACAATAGATCAATACTTGTACAAGTTTCCAGATTTTTTTATGTAGTAGCCAATGCACAATAATTGTTAAGTTAAATATACAATATACATGTGGGATCTCTCCTCTCTCTCTCTCTCTCTCTCTCTCTCTCTCTCTCTCTCTCCCCCCCCCCCCCCCACACACACACACAGTAGATTAGACATACATTCATCAGATAAATCATTCAAGTATTTGACCATTAGAGGGCAGCAACCAGCAACCATTAGGAAATTTTGTACACCTCCCTCTTCAAAGAAACAAACTGATATTTGATTGTTTGAAGAATGTAAAAATTATATTATTTCACATTAAGATATTAATATATGTTATGTTAATAGACATATCAAAACAGGAATTCATACTCATAAGGGAAACACTCCCATTTTTTTCATATTAAAATTTTACCATTGTGCTTCCATCAGAGGAGTCTTAGCTTTGTGCAGCTACTCCATTAGACCTTAAGTTTTCCCTCGTTTCCATCTAAAACCACGCATACGTTTCTAAGAAAGCTAGACAATATAGCCAAAATCTTGACTTTGGTCTTCATAGCATTTTCTCGACCAACTATTTGACTCGTTAATTTCTATTATGTTATACAATCAAGTATAACAAAGTTTTACGTTGTTTCAAATTCAGCAAATTTTGATGCTTTTAAATTGAACCCATAATTTATGATTATAGTTTATTATCATCATTCGTGGCCTACAGCATTTGACAAAAGGAAACATAATATATTATCACATATAATGCTATGTTGTTTGTTTGGGATCTCAATTAAATTTTATTTCCCTTTATTTCTGTACGTGTGTGTGTGCATGTATTGTGCTAGGGGTTGAACCCAGGGTCATTCTACCCCCAAGCTGCACCCTCAACCCTATTTTATTTTTTATTTGGAAACAAATTCTTGCTAAATTGCTTAGCCTATCCTTGAACATGCGATCCTCCTGTATCAGCCTCCCAAGTACTGGGATTTCAGGTGTGCACCACCACGCCCATACTTTTTATTAACAATACAAGGAGAATTATAAAGAAATTGTTCAATACATTTGCCCTCAAAGAAAAATAGTTTGCCCTAAGTTCCATCCTAGTACCTTCCTGATCCACTCACAATGTAGATCATACCTTTGTACCTCTCAGGGGACCCTTTGGCAACAGATAGGGTCTACTAAAGGCAGGGAAAGCAGGATTTTACTGCCCCAAGCCCTCCTGCCTCCATGGAGTCCTCCAGCATTGTTTAGCCTCAGGAGGTGTTTCAGTGCAATCCTCTGGCAAAGGCTTCAAGTGAATCTTCATACTTCTGACAACACGGATTAATCCTCATCCTAATAATTAAAAGTTTACAATAATGGAACCTTTAAAATATCTGAGAACAGCCTAGTAACTCATTTGAACTAACTACATTTGGTTAAAAATCAGTGTCTTAATTTTAGATTATTCTTATTCATTTATTGCCACCATGGGGTCCTTTGTATTAAGGTTACTCAGTTTATTTTCTTTCCCCATATTTAAAAGTGCTCTGTAGTCTGTTTAAAAATAATTAGGACTAGCTTGATTCTTTTAAACTAATACCTTTTAAAACAATTGGTATTCATTAATACTAAGGATGTTATGATATGTAGTCTATTTTAATTGTCAATGAACTTAAACATCCTGCACACTTACAGCCAATTGATTTTTGACAAAGGGGCCAAAAACTTACACTGGAAGGAAGATAGCCTCTTCAACAAATACAATTGGCAAACCTGGTTAATCATATGTAGAAAAATGGAAATGAACCCCCTTTCTCACACTGTATAAGAGTCAATTCAATATAGATCAAAGACTTGGAAATTAGATCAGGGACCTTTCAGCTACTTGAAGTCCGAGCATAGGTCCAAAACTTCAATACATAGGCATAGGTAAAATCTTCCTCAACAAGACCACAAAGACACAAGAAATTAAAATGAGGATCTATACATAGGGTTGTATTAAACTGAAGACCTTCTGTGCAGCAAAGAATATCAACAGAGAGCCAACAGAATGGAAAAAAGATTTTTTCTAGCTATTCCTCTGATAGAGGACTAATACCTAGAATATACAGAGAACTCAAGAAACTCACTGATAAAATAAACAAACAAATAAATTACCCAATAAAAAATGAGCAAGTGAACTAAATAAACACTTCACAAAAGAAGAAATACAAATGGCCAATAAGTGTATGAAAAATGTTCAATATCATTAACAATCAGAGATGTTAATCAAAACTACCTTGAGATTTCACCTAACCCCAATTAGAATGGCAATTATTAAAAATACAAACAACAAATGCTGGTGAGGATGTGGAGAAGTAGGAACTCTAATACATTGCTGATAGGATTGCAAATTAGTGCAACAACTTTGGAAAACAGTATGGAGGCTCTTGAAATAAATGGGAATGAACTACCATATGACACAGCAAAACCACCTCTGGGTATCTACTCAAAAGAATGGAAACCAACTACCAGACTAATTAATGCATATCTATGTTTCTAGCTGCACAGTTCACAATTGCCAAACTATGGAACCAGCCAAGATGTCCATCAACAGATGAATGGATTACAAAACTATGGGATATGTACACAATGGAATTTTTCTTATCCATAAGGATGAACAAAATTATGTCATCTGCAGAGAAATGGAAGGAATTGGAGAACATTATACTAAGTGAGATTAGTCAGTCACAAAAAGTGAAAGGTCAGATGTTCTCCCTAATTTGCAGAAGCTAGGGAGAAAATGAGACATAGGAGAGACTCCAGACAAAGGAAAAACCTTAGATGAGTAAAGAAGGTGACCTAACTGAGGGAAATGGGAGAGGGGAAGAGGAAAACACCCCAATGCACATGATGTATATTCACAAGCTTGTCAAAGTCAATCACTATGTTGAACAAGAGGAGGAGAGAGGGGAGAGGGAATAGGGTGGGAATTGGGGAAGAGCTAAATGAGTGATGTGTGCCTTTATGCCTCTACACCCTGTACCTCATCAAGATGTATGATTACAATGCACCAATAAATTAATTAAAAACTCAACAAGCCAGGCGTGGTGGCACACGCTTGTAATCTCAGCATTCTGGAGGCTGAGACCGGAGGATCCGGATTCGAGACCAGCCTCAACTAACTAGTGAGGCACTCCGCAATTTAGTGAGACTCAGTTTCAAAATAAAGAATAAAAAATAGGGCTGGGGGGTATAGCTCAGAGGTAG
>PVLC010000595.1:35967-196171 GCA_004027655.1 Graphiurus murinus
TTTTTTTTTTTTGTGGTATTGGGGATTGAACTCAGGGGCATTCTACCTCTGAGCTATACCCCCCAGCCCTATTTTTTATTCTTTATTTTGAAACCGAGTCTCACTAAGTTGCGGAGGGCCTCACTAGGTAGCTGAGGCTGGCCGCGAACCCCGATCCTCCGGTCTCAGCCTCCCAAATGCTGGGATTACAAGCGTGCGCCACCACGCCCGGCTCCACAATATCCTCTTTTTATAGAAGTTCTCCTATCTTTTCACTAAGGTTTCTAGCATATATCCTTTAATATTTTACTGAGTATGCTTATTTACATAAGTATGAAGTAGAGATGATTTGGAAAAAATGATAATATAATAATCTCCAGTGACATAAAATACTGTAGAGGTATCTATTCCAAATTCAGGTAATGATGTTTGATTTAACACAGGCAAGGGCATTTTCTTTCTTTCTTTCTTTTTTTTTTTGTATGGGGGCAAAAATATAAATAATATTTATTGCTTCAATATCCCTTAATAACTTTTTTCTGTCACTGGCATCAAATATAAGGAGGTTGAGCTTCAGTTTCTTAAAAGCAAGCAAATTATAGAAATTCATGTTTACCTCTCACAAATGAACTAAGAGAGTAAAATCTTGTGTCCTCAATAATTTCAATTTGTTATTTTTTGCAAACAGTAGTAAAATTTTTGTTGGAAAAACCACTGAAAGGCTGTTCAACTTGGGGTTTCAGGATTCTCAATCACTTTTATTTTTAAAACTTTTTTTTCAAACTGTACTTTTAAAGAAAGTTTAACTCACTAGATAGTGGAAAAAGTTATTTTAATTTATTTTCTTTGTCAGACTGTCATTTGTCCCTATCAAATTTCTTCTATTAGTTTTTCATTTGAAAACTTCAAACCATTTAGAATGTTTTTTAACTGTCATGTTTGCTCTATTTCTCATTTATTAGTAAAATCTTCAAATATATTGACTTGAGAATGACTCTTAGGAAGTTTCTGTGGACAACATCTTTGGAATTGGTGGTGCACCATGAATAATTGCTTTGTGTATTTGATTTTCTTTAGTTAATTTTGTATCACTATTAAAGGAGTTAGATTAATCCATACTTCTCTGGTTTCTCCACAAGAATTTTTAGAATAATATATCAAGTATCTTTCTAAAGACAAGATACAACACTGTCTCCTCCATTTCCTTTATCCCTTAATCTTTTTTTTTTTTCTTTCACAGGAAAATGTAGAACTACTTAATCTTTACTTGACTTATAATTTTAGGTTCTTGAGTCATAGGGCAATATTTAAGTTTTATTGAAAAATATCAATTAAAAGATAAACAATGTTTGCTAATACTCATAGGTATGTGTACATATATAAATTTACTAATATACGTATATGAGCATATATATGAATTTACTAATACATGTATATAAACATATATACATGTATTTACTGGGTATATTTGATATCTTCTTACTATATTACTGTACATCAAATGGAATGGACCATTTTACTTATTTTTTCAATAAGCAGAGCTCAATTGCCTAACTAATCTGATCAGTGTGGTCATTAAACTGGCTTTTTTTTCAGTTAAGATTCTACATCAATTCAAATTAAATGGAAAAATGCCCAATGTCTTCTAAAATTTATATTACCCAATGCTGGTTGAGGCTTTTTCTGCATAGTAAAATTAATATAAAGTGTAAAAGAAAGGTGGAATGGGAGCTTTGCTACTTAAATCACGGTGTTATATTCATAGTTAATTGGAAAGTTCTCCAAACTTGAAAAATGTACATGGGTAAATATAATGATTTTAATGAAAAAAATTTTCATAAGATTCAATCTGTACAAAGGGCTTTTTCTGTTGTAATTCTCTTTCTGTTCTCAGGTGCCTAGAAGAGTGTTCATAGGATGAGTGTTCAGTCTATTGAATAATATATTAGTGAAACAGTGATTATGGGGTCCTCACCTAGAACTCATCCCTCATTCTTCCAAGATCATACTATGCTTTCAATCAGTAAAATTAGAACATTTCTGAGAGGTCAATGTAAAGAGTTATCCTTCTATGTATACAGACCAAAATATTTTTAGAAAAGCAGATTCAAAGAATTAGCAAATTTTAAGTGTATCCATGTTATTTTTATCTCCCAATTTTGAGCACAGGTTTTGCCCAGGCCAATACTAGGATCTTGACCACCAGAATTAATTTATCCATTTAGCTACAAACTATTCAACAAATATTTAGAAATATTTATATTGTTATAATATCTAAGCAGTTCCTTTACTGGTTGCCTCACTGAGGCAAAGAAAGAGCTATTTATTTATTGGATGAAAATTCCATATTTATAACTTACTATATGGCTTAGGTATAATTAAGCTCACTAATTATAAATATTTTTATGAAAGTTGAGATATTATGAATTTCTTTCTATTGTTTTAAAAAGTAATGGGGCAATTATCTTTCTTTGAGGGTAATGTATCTCTATTCCATCTAGAATTTGCTAAACCTAAACCTGTCAAATAGCTTAGGGAAATGAATTTTATGTGTTACTACATTATGATCCTAAGGGTCAGTATTTTTTTTTTTTTTTTTTTTTTTTTTTTCAGTAGTGGGGATTGAACTCAGAGGCATTCTACCTCCAAGCTACACCCCTAGTCCTATTTTTTATTCTTTATTTTGAAACAGGGTCACACTAAGTTGTGGAATGCTTTACTAGGTAGCTGAGGCTGGATCCCTCTGGTCTCAGCCTCCAAATGCTGAGATTATGAGCGTGTACCACCACGCCCGGCTCTAAGGGTCAGTATTTTTATGTCACATTTTCTTTCAAACTTACATTTTAGCAATTCCCTTGAACCAACTGTTCTTTTTAGTAACATCATGCAGATATAGGCATGGTAAAATTGCATCCAATTATAGATGAGGATTGTGAGGATTGGAAGGCTGTTCATAATCACATAGTGAGTTATAAACAAAAAAGGTAAAAACCCCAGGGTATGCTTATCCTTTCTCCATTACTTTTGCCATACTGGGAGGTTTCCTGAATGTCATTCTTGGTGACTTTATACCTAGAACTTGCTCTAAGTCCTTGGTGCTATATCTTAAGCCAATTGTTAGTTTGTTCCGATTTTTCTTTACTACTGCAAAGAGTGAGGGCACCTGAAATTTGAGGCTCACATAATATTTCAAAACTCAGAAGGCAAAAATCAATCAACTCTTCATGTGATTTTATGTACTAAATTAAAAGGAGGCCTAATTGAATTTATCAACTCTATTTCATTACATTCAAGTTATTCTGTACATGATTTTTCTTGTGTTTTTATGAAGGCTTCAGGGTTTAGCTGAGCATTAAACATTTTTAGACAGCTTCTCAGGGAAATTATTCTATTAATTTGTTCTGACCAAATATTATGGAATTTTCATCATGGAAAATTATTGTCTGTTAGCCTCCTCTTTATTTACATTTTGATAATAATGTACAGAAATTTAATTTTAAATATCTATTTATATATTAAAAGAATTTTTTATTTAATACATTATGAAATTGTGTTAGGCAATCTTGAATACAGTTGTTTACATACCTTAAATCATGTGCTAAGAATTAGGGTATAATTTTCATTTAAAAATATATTTTAAATTCTCCTTCCCTTCTTTCTTTCTTTTCTTAGTTCCAGGTGCAATATTTGATTTACAACTAGCAGAGGTAGAAGCCACAGAAATTAGGATTACCTGGAGGAAACCACGACAACCAAATGGAGTCATTAACCAATATCGAGTGAAAGTGTTGGTTTCAGAAACGGGAGTAATTTTGGAAAATACTTTGCTCACAGGAAGAGATGAGGTACTTCACTTTTATTTCTTATCTCAGTGAACCCTTTCTGCTTGGTTCTGACTCTGAAGACTTGGAAGATTTGCCAATCTTCGATAAAGATTTGACGAGCTTCCTGTACAAAGTGATATCAATTTGGGCCTGTTGATTATCTGGCTAGATCCTATCTCATTTGAGGACATATGTTATTACTTAAGTGCTATTATTCCTTTTTAGCATATGAAAAGTGTTAGTTATACAGTTAGGGAGGACTAAAGTTACTTCTATGTGTGAATTTCATCATGCTAATTGAGTGAAAGAATTGTTTAGAAACTCCTATTATGATTTAAATACTCCTTCAAAGACTTGTAATTTGCAACAGTGAAGAATGAAAGGCACAGTAATTTTAGTAGCTGTTGCTGATAAAGGATGATATCCTGTTTGGCCTTGAGAAGTTAAATTTCTCAGGGCTATCTTTTTTTCCTTAAAAAAAAAACAAAGTATATTTGATTAATTAAATAATATAACTAAATAAGAGAGATTTAAGTCTTTTGTAGATTTAAAATACGAGAATGGGATGTTTGACAATGTGATTTGCTTATTCATGTTGGACGTCTTAGATTTTTTCTTCTTTGTTGCTGGTGGGACTGTGAGGCAGCACTGATTTGAGTTCACTATCGTCATTCACATCCCCTAGCCAGCTCCTCACCTGTGAGGAGACTGGACACATTCAGATGAGTTGTGTCCAGATATTGGCTGCTCCCTGGGGCACTCAAAATGAATGTACTTAGGACCAATGCAGCAATCGCTACCTTAGAGACATATGGGGTGAGTATTTGGCAACTGGCTTGTGCTGTTTTGGTTCAGAATTCCTGCTGCTTCTACCTGTGCTGTTATTTCCCCCCACGCATGCTGTCACTCTATTTCAAGTTCCAGGCTTCTTCTACAATTGCTGCTGACTTAAAAATTGACTTTACCACATACTTACTGCACTCTGGTCACTCAGGACTTACCAGCTTACCAGTTCAAGCACTGAGCGTCTCCATTCTCAGGTTAAATTTTTATCCTCCTATGTTGTCTCCTTTCTTCTCTGTGAAGAATGTTGAGTTATGCTTTTTTTTTTTTTTTTTTTTTTAATACTCTAGTTGAAAACTCAGGCAAAGGACAAAAACTTAAACTTGTGTTCCTTCTGAGAAGACCTTAAATTAGTTACTAGGCAGCTTTCTTTGGAATATTTCTGCTGATAACATCTGTTAAATGACCTTTTTTGTGGTGATGTTTTGAAGCTAAGGGGTTCTAGAAAGAGTTGTGATTCTCCTTCTATCTGGTATGCAATTCTTTTGACATAGAGAGAACATGACCTTTGGAGACATATAAATCCAGATTTAAATCTTGATCCAATTCTTGTGTCTTACTGGGTTATGTAATAGAAGGGTTGAAGGTAGGTCCAGGAGACAGAATGCTTGGTTGAAACCCTGGTTCTGTCATTGCTGACAGCTTAATCCTGGCAAGGTTGGTCTAACCTCTGTGAACTTTAGGTTCTTCTTTAAGGCAGAGATTATGAGTTTCTAAGACAAAGGGTTAATGATGAGGATTTAATGGGTCAATATATGCAGAGCTTAGAAATGTACCTGGCCTGAAGGAAGTGACGCGTTAATAACTGTGACCTGTTGTGATTATTAATCTTGGCATTAGGCCTTTCACCCTAGGTGTCACTCAATATTAGTTTCCTTATTCTCAATGAAAGGACACATTATATTTTCTTACTTCTGTGATTCTGTCTTTTTTGTTGTTAAATCAGACCTATTTCTAACATTTCTGCTTCTCCCATGGGATTAGTATTTGGGGTCACCTTTCAGGAGGATGATGTGGAGAGACAGAAGTATCGGAGGCTCTAAAACCAAATGGCCTTGAGTTGGCCTGTCTCTGCCATGTTCCATGTCTAGATATGACCATGGACAAGTCAACTTTTACAGAGTTCCTGCTTTCATTTTTGCAGTGGGGCTTCTATATCTGTTTTATAGGGGTGAGAGTAAATGACACAACAGAAAAAAAATAACCTCTGCCTTCCTGGGTTCATTTATTATCCCTTTTCTTGGCATTGTTACCTTTCTCAGGTTACAGATTCTCTCCTCCCACTCACTATGAATTAATTAGCCCTTCCAAGAACTCTTCAAATCTTATTAGAAGTCACCATTGACCTCCTCCGTGTCAAATATACAGCAGTTAAGTAATTTTTAACCATCCTTATAGTTAAAATATTTCAGCTCCAAAAGAAATATATTTTTCTTCTCCCATATCCATCCCCTGCCATTCACTCTCCAGCTTTTTATACCCTTCAGTTCTTAATACTTCCTCCACTTCTCTATACTGTGACTTTCCCACAGCTACTTCTCTTTACTACTTTCAAACTCCTTTATGAAGCCATTCTGGAGAGCTCTGTTTTCAGCCATCTTATAACACTTTATTTTAATGGTCTCACAGTTTTTATCACTACCTCTTATTGGTATGTCTCGTATGCCTGACTTTCCACTCTGATGTTTCTCTCTGACTGAATTCCTAATTGCACCTGATGTCGGAAGGTTCTACTAGGGATCATCACATCTAAACTCATAAAATGAAACAGAGCAGAACTCCTCCTTGGAATAACAGGATGGTAGGAACTGGGGGTGAAAGGAGGAGTGGATATTGTAATGAGGCACAGATATTAAGAGACACAGAGATCTTGAGAATGATGGAGACCTGTGAAGGTTCACAAAACACATGAAGAAAACCTGAACAGGCAATTAGTGGTTTCAGTGTGTCAAGAACATGATCTGAAAGCCGGGTGTGGTGGTGCATGCTTGTAATCCCAGCATTTGGGAGGCTGAGATCTGAGGATCCAGGTTCTCGGCCAGTCTCAGCTACTTAGTAAGACTCTCTGCAACTTAGTGAAACCCTGTTTCAAAATAAAGAATAAAAAATAGGGCTGGGGGTATAGCTTGGAGGTAGAATGCTTCTGAGTTCAGTCCCCAGTACTGCAAAAAAAAAAAAAAAAAAAAAAAAAAACATGATCTGAGGTGAGACTGACTTAAAGCCTTGGCACCAAGTTACAGCTTAGAATTCCTTAATCACCTTGGGCTGAATATACCACACATCTCTGACCTGAAGGTCTTGTTAAGGAATAAACCAAAAATGAGGGTGTATATAATGAACGTGGTCATGGGAGTGACATCCTATTACCTTTGTTCTGTTGGTCAGTTGCAAGTCACATGGCCCATCTAGCTCCAGGGGAAGAGATTTTATGAAAGCTGGAGCAGTAGAAGGTGGGGATAATGGAGAACCATTTAAGAGATTGTGCCCCATATATTCCCAGCACAACGTTGTATGTTTCACACACCTATTAGAATAATTCTTTCAGATTTTGGTGTAGTATTTATGTTATAAAAGTAATGAAATAAGAATTGAGAATTCTTCACTATCATAGCAGAAAGTCAATAGATAACTAAAATAAATGAATGCTGAGAGCGTAAGCATGTTATTTAGTGATTAAGCAAACACTTTAATAACTAAAAACAGAGTATAATGACATGAGATCACATGGGAAAGTGTTTAGCATTCAATTTGACACATAGTAGCTTAAAATGTTAATCTTTGAAATAATAACAATAATATGCAACAATTTAAATTTAAATTTTATCTTTGAGGGCAAGGGCTATAGCTTCCCTAAGGCTTGATATTCTCTGTTTTTCTTTAGTTAGGTTTCCAGGTCCTTTTTATCATGGATTATTCATGGATTCTATTTCCTACTCTGTCAATGATGCTCTCTCTCAACTAAACACAGACTTTGTATGGAGTTCAACTAGAACCAAAGTGAGCAGAATTATTTTGTCCTTGAGTATAATTTTTCTCCTTCTATTTGTCAGTCAAAGATAAAAAAAAATAATATCTTTGGGTGCCTCATTCCACTGAGACTGAAGCCTGAAAACCTTTAAAATTATCCCTTCATAGATCAATTTTTTGTTGAATTTCACACTTAGATTTCTTCCTGTACTTGTTCTTCTATTAGAAGCCTAAGACATTTTCTCTAATAAACATGACTTTGCTGCCTAGTATTACAAACTTCTGAGATTAATAGTAATACAACTTTGCATCTTGTACATCTTGTATATTTCTCAAGTGTATCAAAATTTGTCACTAGTAAGCCTGAGAAGAAAGCCAGCTAAGTGCTTGGCCAGCTGGTACAAAATGAGGCTCAGGATTGAACCTGAGGTTGGTTCAGGAAGGCCTTTAGGTTAGTTCATTTTATGGAGCACAAATGGGACATAAATTGAATCAAACCTTAAAGATTTATTCACCCAAATAATGTGTAGAATGATATAGTGTACTAGATTTCCAAACATGCTAATTGTAAACATTCTTTTACTACTTCTTGATAACAGTATAAATGTCTGTATTAAAATAGTAGTATTTTTAAGAATATATCAAATGTTTCATTAATTTAATTTAGCAGACCTTCAAAGAGTCTCAACCAGTAGGTATAATTAAAAAAAAAATAAGATTACACTTGCTCTAATGAGGGTTACTACATGTAAAATCAAGTTGGTTTACTCAGGTGGATTAGGAATTTAACTCTGAAGACTTCTAATACTTTCACATAAATTCCAAGGATTCCTGAGTAGCATATGCAAAGCCTTTCATGTTGATGAATTGTGACATTCCCCATCTTAGTGGTTTTCAACTAGGGGCAACTTTACTCTTTGGGAGATATATGGTAATCTCTGGAGACATTTTCAATATCACAACTGGAAGGGAAGAAGGGATGCTTGTAGTGGTTATGGACCAGAGGCACTGCCAAACAACCTCTACTGCAGAGGACAGCTTCCCATAGCAAAATTATCTAATTCAGAATGTCAATAGTGATGAGGTTCAATCATTTGTACTCAATGGGTCCAAAATTTTTAAGTGTTGCAATGGACTTTGTTTCACCTATAATTTCTTTCTACCCCCATTTCTCTCTGCTCCTTCCCATTACTCTTAAGTTCTCATTCTTTCCAGAGATTTCTGCTCTTAAAATTATTACCTTTTTTCTCTTAGGAAAAAAAAAAAAAACCTAACATCTAATCTGATGTCTTTTTGAAAGAGGGAACATGTGAGAAATATTCACAACATGGCACCCTCAGTGATGATCAGTAACATTTTGGGTTGTTATGAAACCAATGTTCAAATCACTGTGTCCTAGTTACAGAGGATTGTTCCAATGAAAACTAGAATTTGGGGGAAATTCAAGAAGTCAAAAAGTATTCAACTTAACTCATTTTAAAATGGCACTTTGTCAACAAAGATGTCTAATTGAGTTAATAAAATGCTGTGGGTTATTTCTCAATAATTTATCTGATATGGGTTAGAACATATGAAGAGATTTAGTGCAAAAAATCATACTTCAAGGGGAAATTCTTTGTACAACTTCACCATCCTGTCCCTAGTGCTTTTGTACACAGTAGAATCTCAAAGGGTGACTGATTGATAGTGGAAACAGCTGTGTGGTTCGGGCATAAACTATTGACTGGAATACCAGAGCATCTCTGAATTATGTGTTTGTGATTCATGCCCTCCCTGATTCCTCTGTGGGGACAGAGCTCAAGTGAGCTGCTGGAGATAGGAGATCTTTGCCTCCTCCTTGTGAGGTTCCCTATCCTAGGTTCTTTATCACAGCATTTTTAGAGTAGATCTCATGAATGTCCCCTGCTTTCCCTCACAACGCTTTTGTGGCTAAGGGTATAACAAGATTTAGATAATTTTGTTTTATAAATATCATTTGAAGGACTAGAGATTTTCTTAGGTTATTTCTGTATTCTTTTATCTCTCAGAAAAGTTAATGTTTAAGTAACATGCACTAATAGATATTAAAATTAACTGAGCCACCCTGAAGTTTCTTGCCATCCTAATTTTTTCTCTTAATATCTACTATTTCTTTAAATTCTAAATGCTTTGATGTTATTAAAGAATAGAAAACCTGTTTTTGGCTCTAGGAGTGATAACAATCCCAAAACATGTAGATAATTAAAAGATGGGACACCAATCCTTATAAACAACTGAAACATATATTATGAATTACTTATACATATTAAGGGTCAGGATCATAGAAATGATTAAGACTAAAGTAGCTTTTTTTTGCGTGTGTGGTACTGGGATTGAACCCAGGCATTCTACCTCCAAGTCACACCCCCTAGCCCTTTTTTAATTTTTGTTGTTGTTGTTATCATTTTTTTTTTGGAAACAGGGTCTCACTAGGTTTCTGAGAGTCCTTCTATGTTGCTATGGCTGTCCTTGAACCTGTGATCCTCCTGTCTTAGCCTCCCAAGTACTGGAATTACAGGCATGCACCACAACACCTGGCAAATAAAATCTGTTAAAAAGGGTGAATTTTGGAGGTGAATTTTGAAGTGGAACATAAAAAAGAATTGACTAAAAGAGAGAAGATTTACAACATTAAGGAAACCTTATTTTGGGAAATTGCAAATGGGCATAAAAGTGGGGAAAGAGTACAGTAAGCCTTCATGCATACCACAGGGATTCCATAAGTGCCAACATCTACCACTCTTCCCTCAGCTGGCTCTCCTGGATGCCTCTGCTGCTGCAGATGTGTGTTAAAATAAATTCCAGACTTCATATCATTTTGCTCATATGTGCCCAACTAAGCATGGATCTCTAAATAAACATAGACATTTTAATCCATTTAATATTGCCATGACTACAACTAATGAAATTATTAATATTGTCTTGGTGTCATCTAATACCTAGATCATATTCAAATTCTCCTGATGATCTCTAAGCTTATGCAAATAGGTATGTTCAAATTAGAATCAGAACAAAGTCCACACATTCAATGGTTATTAAGTCCCTTAAGGCAACACATTCTCCAATTAATGTTTAACTTCACTTCTGACATTGAAATTCTACACAAATAATTAATATTATTTGGTCCAAATGCTCTCCTGTTCTATTTCAATGAGTTGTGCTAGGCACAGATGGATATTATTATCCCAACTAAAATTTTTACTATATGCACCCATAATCTACTCCTGATGTTTCACTCCAGTATAGGCCACTTGTGTGAACTTGATATGTGTGAATTACACTGTGAGATCTAGCAACAATTTTAGTTATAATATTTATTAGGTCCAGAATCTTGAATAGTATGCTATGAACCCTGTTTGATAGGGTTTTTATATAATTTTTTAATAATTTTATAATTGGTTATAGAATGTTAGAAAAATACATGTATACAACCCTTGTTGCCCTCCCCATAAAGACCCCCCACCCCTCACCCCATAAGTCTTTGAGATTGGAATTGGCATTTTTGTGTACCTTCATAACATTATTTCTACTATTGCATTTATTATGATTTCTGCCCTCTTTCCCTTCTGTAATCACCATCAATCATTTCCCTGAAGAATCTGCTCATCTACCTGATGTTGCCTTTATTGCCAAATATCTCTCTATCTTCCACATATAAGAGAGAACATGCATCTATAATTCTTTGGGACTGGGCGTATTCACTTAGTATAAGATCCTTGATTTCTGTCTCCTATCAGGCAGTTTCATTCTTGTTTGTGTAGACAAATTACTATCATTGATATATTACAGGTAAGCATGCAGGCCTCTCACATCTGGTATACTAATGAGGATGCTTAGATCAGGAAACCAACATACTTTTATAAGTTGGTATGTCTGGGACACCTACCATTTGGGGGATGAGACATTGAAGTATTTCAATCATGAACTTGTGCATGAGAATGTCTACTCTTGCCATAAAGAACTAACTTAAGTCAGAAACAAATACTTGCTTTTCCCCAAAACACAATCTTGCTCTTAATGAAAAGAGTGAACAAAATGTGTTACAGTGATGCAGAGTTTAGTAACTTAAGCATGAAATATTGGAATGTAAAGAACACAATAGTCATATAAATATTTTTTTAAATGTGATTCTAAAGTAAGAAGTTGTTATCAAGTATAACTGTGAATTTTCAGTCTTTGTAAATATCTACTTTTAATTACAGTATATAAATGACCCCATGTCTCCAGAAATGATGGACATAGTGGAGCCAATGCTAGGATTTTATGAGGGTTCAGCTGAGCTGTCTTCTGACCTGCATTCACTGGCTTCATTTATATATAACAATTATCCAAATAACTTTCCTACAAGGAGTAGAGCTGAAGACCAGAGTTCACCATTTGGTAGGTAAAATTTTAATTTCTTATGAAGTGCATTTAAACCACTAGTACTAGCTATCGGAGATATGAACCTTAGCTAAGAGTTCAACCATATTATTAATGGTCCATGGGCTGGAGTCATTTTTTTTTTTTTCAACTGTCGAATAACCTCATGCAGCAGATGTAAATACCACACAGGAAGGAGCTGGCCCCTCCTAACCCATTTGACCTTCTTCCTAGAGAAAGTAGCACCCTAGAGTCTCTGGCCAAGCTGCATAGACAATCAGTTATTACAGTTGCCAAGGCAGGTGTGATGGGAAGGGATTAACATATCTTCAAATCATTTACAGGCCTCATGGTCTCTACAGCTTTTGACTAATAGGTTTTCAAATGTCACTAGAGGTAAATAGGTCAGAAAGTTACAACTCTAGTGCATGGGGTGATGAACAGGTGTAGGTGACCCCAATGATGTGGTGATGTCATTAGTGTATACACTTGCTCTTCAGGGTCAGTGGATCTTATTGTTTCTAAAAGGAGAATGTCATGGATGGCAAATTAAAATACTTGGTTAGGTGGTACATATCTATATGATTTCTAGTTTTTAGAAAATGTTAAGTAAGAAGAATATTTTATTTCATTGATTTTTCTTTGATTTGGTATTTGTCTCATTCCAAATTAAAAGTGTGATTTTATTTATGGTAGAATTAGCAAAAAAAAAATCACATGTCATTAACTGTATGTTTATTTCATGTGGCAATCCATTTTTATTGTGTAAAACAGACTGAGAGGGACACTAAAAGCTAAGAGGCCTATGATTTCTGATTCAGATGTTTCCTTAAATGCTCCAAGTTTTGCCTAATTGCTGGTTAAGAGTTGTGGGAGTATAGGTTCTAAATAAAGGAAAAATTTAACATTTGAAGTCCTTGTTCAGGCATATTTACTTGTCAATTATTCAAGAATACCTGCTTTAAAAGATTATAGGGAATAGTGAATGGATAGTGAATTGTGAGTCCAAATAAAACTCTCATTTCTTCAACTCTCCTATTAAAACAGCATTTATTCATAATATTTCAACTCTATATTATTGACTAATCTTTGTTTTAGAAAAAATTTTAGCCAGTCTCTCTTGGAAAGTTACATTTTCTCAAAACACTAATCTCATGTTCTGGAATGGTACACAACAACTAGCAAAACTATTATAAGTATAAAATACTTACAGATATTATTGAAGGAATATTTAGAATTCATAATAATATTCAATATGATCTCTACAAACAATGGTTCTATCTTTGTTAATAATTATACATCTACATTTTATATATAGAGAAGTAAATGAAGATATTAATGAGTACTATGTTACTAGGTTTCATTGACCAAATATGATTTTGATTGTGAAGCCATTCACCCCCCTTTTTTCCTCACTGATTCACATAGTGACCACACAGAATCTGTATATCACTGACATTGCTGCGGAACAGCTGTCTTACGTTATCAGGGGACTCGTACCGTTCACTGAGCACATGATTAGTGTATCTGCTTTCACAGTTATGGGAGAAGGACCACCAACGGTTCTCAGTGTTAGGACACGTGAGCAAGGTAAGATTGTATATTCTCTGAAACAATTATCTGCAAATATTGCTCTTGTATGTTGGAATACTTTTTTTTTCTTTCATATTAATGTCTCATTCTTCTTTTCAAGTGCCAAGCTCCATTCAAATTATAAACTATAAAAATATTAGTTCTTCATCTATTTTGTTATATTGGGATCCTCCAGAATATCCCAATGGAAAAATAACTCATTATACAATTTATGCAATGGAACTGGATACAAACAGAGCATTCCAGATGACTACTGTAGATAACAGCTTTCTCATAACAGGTAGAACAAAAAGTTGTATATGTATTTTTTACATTCCTATTTTGACATAAAATATGCATCTCTCTCTACATTAAAGGACACGTGTTACACTATTCAATCTTGTTTTTCTATGATTCCATGAATAACTTTAAAAATAAATGCATAAATAATTTAAGTAATCATTTCTTCAATTTTATTTATCTAGAAAGAAATAAAAGGCATCTGATCATAAGTTTCACAGAAATTTACTTAACTCAGGAAATATTACATCCAGTACACCAAATTAACTCATTATTGAAGACTTAAATGAATGAGTATGAAAATCAGCTGAAATAATTCAGCTGACGTCATATTTGTGCCAAGTCAAATATTCCCTTTGCAAGTGTGCCAAAAATTACTTTTCACCTTCAGATTATTTCCTTAATATTTTAGAAAATAATTTAAGCATCATCTACATGGAAAGACCTTTAAGCTGAAGGAATCTGAAGATAATGGGATTATGGAGAAGCTGATTTATATAGTCCCTCTAATAATTTATTTCTACTAACCCAATTTTAAATGCCACTAATACAAGAATGTTACTTTAAACCAATTTCTTATTGTCCTCTTAGGGCTAAAGAAATACACACAATACAAAATGAGAGTGGCTGCCTCTACCCATGTTGGAGAAAGTTCTTTGTCTGAAGAAAATGATATTTTTGTGAGAACTCTGGAAGACGGTAAGAATATTAGGTGCAGTCTTAACTTAAAAAACTGAAAGGAAGAAATTGATGTTACATGTCTACTTCCTCTACTTCATACCCTCTTCAGTGTCTAAAGCAGTAAGCGAGATAAAAAATACATGTACTTAAAATTTTGTTTTCTTCCCCTAGAGCCAGAATCATCACCTCAAGATGTTGAAGTAGTAGATGTTTCGGCAAATGAAATAAGGATGAAGTGGTCACCACCTGAGAAACCCAATGGGATTATTGTTTCTTATGAAGTACTTTATAAAGATACAGATACACTGTTTACAAAGAATACCTCAACAACAAACATAATTTTAAGGGACTTAAAACCTTACACCCTCTATAATATTTCTGTCAGGTCATATACCAGACTTGGTCATGGCAATCAGTCATCTTCATTCCTCTCTGTAAGAACTTCTGAGACTGGTAAGTGGTTTTGTGTTTGTTTTTGTTATTGTTTAATAATACCTGGTGATATAGGAAGAGTAGCTGATAATTGCCACATTACTTAGACTTTTATAACCAGAAAACCCTCATGACTCTTTTATACATGATCCAACAATTTGTTTCTCCTGACAAGAATGTGGGAAAAGGCTTGTTTTTGCAAATTTTTAAGTTTGATTTACATAGAAGAAGACTCCTAATAAAAATTGATAACTTTGGGCTAGGTGAGAAGCTCAGTGTTAGAATGCTTGCCTAGAATGCTCCAGGTTTTATATTCAGCACCAAAAATGTTTTTACAAGTAAATTTTTCAAATGAAAGACCTGGAGAAATCAGTCTCTTAATGTACCTATAAATTTCGGGTTGAATAACTACTTGCTTTTAATTAAGTAGAAATGAGACACACTCATAGGAATAGATTCTTATATTCTAATAAGGAATGTGTATACATAATCCAGAGTGGAAACACAAGATGGCCTGGCTGGGAGCCCTTTTGTAACCTGGATTTAATGAGGAGGATGTTGTAGAAGTTGCTGAATAGACTGGGAGGAGATGCCTCATCAAAGGGAAATAATGCAAGCAAGAAATTACTTGTGTTTCAATGACAGTACAAGACATTTTTCCTGAAAATCTTGGTTTATTGCTTGTATTATGCATATAAATATACTGGCAGCATTACTATTAGGTCAATTCCACAATGTATGCTGAGAACTAAGAAGTAAATGTAAACTTACTGTTTTAGTTGTACACTTAAAGAACCAATGTATATTGAGTAGCTTCTGGCTGAACTTCATGGAAATTTTTATTTTTATAGGTCATGAATGGCCAAATGTCAGCAATTTCATATGGTTTTTCCAGACACTCTATGTGAAGTTCTGTCCTTGACCTTGAGCATCTACTAATCCAGTAAAGCAGTTTACCTTTGAGTGAAAGTATTTTCTTGAGACTCCACACAGAAATTAATAGAGTGAGCTGACACAAAAGTGCCCATGAGGAATGGTCATAATTATAATTGAAAAAATAAGAGTGAGAAAAGTATTTTACATCAAGATTTGATATATTCCTTAAATTAAACTTAATTGACATTAAACTAATTTCTTATTTATATTATCTCATGAAAAACTGAGATACTGACAGGTTCATTTTTCAACAAATATTTATAATATACCAGGCCCTACTAGATATATAACAGTGTAGAAGAAAGTGACTTCCTCCCTCTTAAAGTTTATATTTATTTGTTGAGGTATAATTGCTTAAGGTCATCCAGCTGATAAATCATGAGGCTGGAATTGGAACCCAAACCCATCTGACCATAAAGCCCATTTTTCTTTCCTAATGCATGCTGCTTTAGAAACTGTCCATAAAGCTGGTAAATTATAACAATTGACTTAGAATCTTTCTGTTCATTGTTGCAATGATATTTTTCTACTTTGGCTTTGCACAGCATAAAGAAGGAAATTAACTTTCAAACTCCTATTGTGGTATTAAGGAATCATCATAGTCATGAATTTTTATCAAGTATTTTATTGCTTAAGTGGTCACAACATCAACAACACCTTAATTTAATGAATAATTATGATTATTTGTTGATTATTACATGCATGTAATCTTTCACTTAGCAGTAAACAAGTAAATTTAATTACCATTTAATTATGTTTCTATGAGCTTAATTCTAAGACAGGGATAATAAACTGTAAGTGATAATTTAGTTTGAGATGTAATTTAAAATGAGAATTTGAGTTCTGGAAAATATCTTAGAAAACATATAGAACTTTTTATAGTCAAGGAGACCTAGTACTGTTTGAGTAAAATGACTCATAAATCATAGTAGATGAGCAGTAAAGTTGGGCAGGACAGTTGGTCTCCTGAGCCCCATTTCAAGGTTCATTTAGTAGGTTCATGATCTAGCTAGAAAAATAATAAGAAGGGGAAAACAGCTTATACCAGGGCTCCCTAGCCCATCGTTTGGGTGGGTAATATTGAGTTGTCTTGACACTTAGATTTCCCAGAAACCAAAGAGGCCTAATGACAGTGTTAGGTTCAATGCCCTACCTCCTAATTTTTAGGCTCTCCTTCCCAACCTGAGGTAGTTTCAATGTCTATACATTTTCATTCTATGGAAGTGGATGATAATGGAATCTATATCAGTGATTTCCCTTTTGTTTACTATTATGTTTCTAACTTTAGTTCTTTTAGCAAAAGAAGCTAGAGTTCAGTAGAGTCTCAAGATGTCATTGGGAGCAGAAAGTACTCAAGGACAACTATGTGTCTGTGCCAGGGCTCAATAATTTTATTAAATTAGACAAATACTCTTATAAAAACAAGGGCTCACTCCTCAACAATATTTTGTGAGAAATTGAGTGTTGTATATTCCCTGTAATGTGTTATTGCTGATTATAAATAGTAGTAAATTATTTGTTTAAATGCTTTATCTTTTCCCAGATGATCATCTTAGGAAATTGGTATTGGTGATTTAAGCGAGGTCACTAAGAAAGGATTTTAGAGCCAGGAGCCAGGTGTGGTGGTGCATGCTTGTAATCCCAGTACTTGGGAGTCTGAGACAGGAGGATTGCAGGTTTGAGACCAGCCTCAGCAACTCAGTGAGGCCATCTGCAACTTAGTGAGACCCTGTTTCCAAATAAAAGAATAAAATCGGTCTGGAGGTTGGGGATATATATATCTTGGAAGTAGAATGCCCCTAGGTTTTCTCCCCAGTACCACACCCCCCAAAAAGAAAGGATTTTAGATATGCTTAGATATGCCGGATGGAATTTGACTGCAAAAGATTTGTGGTTCTTCAGGAAGAAGTAAGGAGAAAATATCTGTATATGAAAAAGAGGAGTGATAAGTACAACTACCAACTCTCAGGCCCCGTGGTTTTAGGAATTATGAGAGAAAAAACAAACCTGGTACCTGAGAGGGTTTAAATGCTATGTTCTCCACAGGTCCAAACTTTTATTTAGAGCCAGAAGGTAATGACAGTACTAATGACAGTTGCTGAGGATTTGTCTCAATGTAATGAGTTGGCTTGGGATGACACTAGAGATATAAATGTTTGGAAAGGAAGAGTAGGATCTTATTGATTCACACTGTTACATCAAACTATGTATTGAATTACATTTTTTTCCAATGTTTTAGAAGTCTCCACATTGTTACATCAATTTTTCCTATTAAGTCTGCCTTTTAGATATTAAATACCCTATAAATAATAATAATTGAGGGACACTATTATTTCAAAGCTTCTGAATTTTATTACTATATTAAATTATAGTAATTTTTATATTTGTTGTATTTAGATAATAATAAATTAATTTAACAATTAATAAAATTAATTACTAATTAATAAAAGCTTAGATTAATAATAAAACTTAGATTAATAATAAAAGCTTACGTTCTAAAACTACTAATAAAGTTGTAATAAATAATGGCTCAAATTATTTTTAAATAAAAATGACAATGACCCTAAAATGGCAATAACTTTGATATATTTAGTTTGTGTGTGTGTGTGTGTGTGTGTGTGTGTGTGTGTGCTGCTTTTTCCTTTTTTTTTTTCCTTTTTTTTATATTCTAGTTTATATTCTTAATCCTTCCCCCTATGGTCACTACAGTTATTGTTTTATGCAACCAATTATATGCCATTTTCTTTACAACTGTGGCTTTTAGTCTCCAGAAAATACTTTTTCTTAAGAAATGTACCTAAACTGAATTGTTTGTTATTTAATTTATGGAAGGTGTTTATAGTATTCTCTCAGATTTTAATTAAATATTTTTATTTTACCCTTGTTAATTTTTCTGGGTTTAGAATTCCAGTTGTTCTTCAACTCATATCTACTGTTAGTCTGTCATTCCTTTGCAGATGATTTGTCTTCTTTCTGGTGCTGAGATCATCTCTTTAGTATTTTGTTTTTATACAATGATGTATTTAAATTCTGCTTGAGATTTATTGAGATTCCTTGACATGAATTCTGACCTCTTTCAAAAATTTTGAAGTCTCAGCCATTATCTCTTTAGGTACTATTTTCCTCATTCTGTTATCTTAGATCCTTTCAGTATATCATCTTTATTTTTTAACTACCTTTCTATATTTTCCCACCACTTTTTTCTTTGAGCTACACTTTTGATGATTTCTTCAATATTTTTATCCCTTTAAATATTTTTTCTTTATCTCTGTATAATATGCTCTTCAATATAGCAAGAGAATTTTATTTCAGTTATTTTCTTCTTCTGTTTTAGAAAGCCTATCTGGATCTATTACAAACATGTTGGTTATTTGTATTATTTATTATTATTTAAGACTTCTTTGCTCAAATTTAAAAAATATGTTTTATTTCTTGAAATATAATAATTTGATGATTTAAGTGTCTGAATCGTTAGACATCTGACCATTCTGTGTGTGTGTGTGTGTGTGTGTGTGTGTGTGTGTGTGTGTGTGTGTGCTGCTTTTTCCTTTTTTTTTTTCCTTTTTTTTCTTTTTTTTTTCTCCTGGCTTTCACTATTGGTATCTGTTTTGTTTATGTGTTAGTGACTTTTTTTAGTGAGCTCATACCTCTCGAAACTATCTGTAGGAAATTTATATGGTTTGAGTTGAAATTGAGTTCCTCCAGAATGGATTCATATTTATTTCAGATAATTGAATTCTAAAGTAGAGATTTCTTCAGGTTATATATAGATATCATTAATTTAGGTCACATGAACTCATGGGAATGGGTTTGTAATTCTGAAACAGTAGAGTTTTTCTTTCTTTTCTATCTTTCAAGTTGAGGAAAGGCAAGATAAAACAAGTTTCTGTTCTACCTTCTCTGCATGTTGGGTTTATTTCTCACTTGAAGCCACTGAGAATAAAGACACTACCTTGTCAAATCCACTGCTGTGAATTCTGAGGCCCCTGAGTTCAGTTGCTTCCTGCAGCTGCACAATACAAGGGTCCTTGTTGAAGCTGCCTTCTTCTAGGTTGCATCTCTTCATGAAGTGATGGCCTTCATCTTCCAACAGTCCCAAGGCTTTATATTCTTTCTCCGGCACTCTACACCTATGTGAATAAAGAATTCAAGAATATTAGTAATAATCAGTACTCTTAGAGACAAAGTTGGATTTAATATGAACTTCTTTCTCAGGATTCCTCTTTTCACTTTGTGTGTGTGTGTGTGTGTGTGTGTGTGTGTGTGTGTGTGTGTGTGTATTTGTTTTGTTTTGATTTTATTTCTGCTTCTTTTTTGGCCACTACTGATAACTTTCTTGTCAGCTCTGCAGTTTATTCTTTTATCTCCTCCCATCCCGTCTTCCCTCCCTTCCTCTTTCTTTCTTTCCTTTTCTTCCCTTCCCCCTCCCTTTCCTTCCTTCTCTTTCTCTCTCTTTCATTCGTTCTCTCTCTCTCTCTCTCCCTCTCTCTCTCTCTCTCTCGCTCACTCGCTCGACCGCTTTTTCTCTCTCTCTCTCCCCTCTTGCTTTCTAATTTCTTTCTTGGTACTGGGGATTAAACCCAGGGACATTCTCCCTTTGAGCTATACTCAACCTAATTTTATTTTATATTTTGAAACAATGCCTTGTTAAATTATGCAGTACTCACCTGGAATCCACAATCTTCCTCAGTACTAGGAACACAGGTGTGAATCACCATGACTGATAATGACTGACAGCTCTGTAATTTGTTTTATAAGAAAAAAAAATGGTAGCTGGGTGCAGTGTCTCATGCCTCTAATCCAAATACTTAGAAGGCTGAGACAGGAGGATAGCTTGTTCGAGACTAGCCTCAGCAACTCAGCAAGACCTTCAGCAACTCAGTGAGACCCCTTTTTTTTCATTATTTAAAAAAAGATATTCAGTATAGGATCTCTCTTCCACTATTTGCCAGAATTAGAATCTTGTATATAATTTTGGTAGTTGAATATGCATAGAGAACCATTTTGTGAACATTTCATTCAATATTGTAAGAATGGTATTAAATATATAAAATGAGTATTTTGCTTGATGATTTCTTGTATTCAATTTGCTGTGGTCATCCTGTGCTGCCTGATCTCTAGGTGGGTTTCTTTGCCTTGTCATAAATCTTGTTGGGGACTAAAACTAACTTAAACCTTTTTAAAAGTTACTATTAATGAAGAGCAGAATTAATTTCTGAGTGTTTCTCAAATCTCTTTCTTGCACCTGAATGTTTAGCAATACAAAACAGTTTATCACAGTCTCAAGTCTTTTAATTAACATATCCTGTAAGTGTTACTCTGCAGAATCACAGCACATATTTTTCTTTTAGATGATTTTTTCCCCTATACAGTCTTAAGTGCTACAATTTATCTACAACTTACTGTATTTTGGATATATATTACAATCACAAAATATTCTAGAGCACTTGTATAAAAATTTTAGCTGAAGAGGTTTTTAGGATTAAATTATTTCATGCAATTGTATTTTTGTATTTTTATTTTTTCCAGTGCCTGATAGTGCACCAGAAAATATTACTTACAAAAATATTTCTTCTGGAGAGATCGAGGTATCATTTCTTCCCCCAAGTACTCCCAATGGAATCATACAAAAATACACAATTTACCTCAAAAGTAGTAATGGAAATGAGGAAAGAACTATAAATACAACCTCTTTGACCCAGAACATAAAAGGTAAAATAACAAATCAAATGTTAGATACTTATATTTATATTGACAGTGTAGCCATAAAATATTAGTTTAATGTTGTATTATAAATGGTATGTGATTATTTCTACATGGCATAGAAATTCTTTAGGTAAAATAATCTAGGAGCTTATTATAAGTCACGTGAAAGAATTTTCTAGGTCAGCCTTTCCCACAGTATTCTGTATTTTGTCTTCATAGTAGAAGTTACTATCACTAAAAAATTGTATTTATTTAGTTGTCACTTTTGGAAGACTGTTCAATTGAGAGCTATTTCATAGTTTGCCTCTTGCATATTTTTAAAGGATATATATATATATATATATATATACATTTATTTTATGGTGTTGAGAAATTGAACCCCGGGACATTCTACCTCTGAGCTATACTCCTAGCCCTATTTTCCTTTATTTGGAAACAGGGTTTCACTAAGTTGCTGAGAGCCTCATTAGGTTGCTGAGGCTGGCTTTGAATCTGGAATACTCCTTTCTTAGCCTCCTAAGTACTAGGATTATGAGCATGCTCCACCATCCCCAGCTCAAAAAAAAAAAAAAAAAATAGAGAGAGAGAGAATGTGTGTGTGTGTGTGTGTGTGTGTGTGTGTGTGTTGCTAGGGATTGAACCTAGAGGGTGTTCTACTTCTGAGCTATACCCGCATCCATATTTTATTTCTTATTTTGAAACATGGCCTCATTAAATTACTATGCATTGGCCTCAAACCTGGGATCCTCTTATCTTAGCCTCCCCCAGTACTGGGATTATAGGCATGCATCACCACACTTGGCTTAAAGGATATTTTCTAAGTGTCAATTTATCTATTTTATTTATATTTAGGACTGAAGAAATACACCCAATATGTAATTGAGGTGTCTGCTAGTACAGTCAAAGGTGAAGGAGTTCGGAGCGCACCGATAAGCATACTGACTGAGGAGGATGGTAAATACAGTATTCACACTGATATACTTTGATTCCCTATCATTTCAAGAAACACACATATATATATATGCATATATATGTGTATATACATACATATACCTATACATAATAAATCCAAATAAAAAATTTTCCTACCTATAACTTATGGAACATATCAGCGATAGAGATTTTGTCAAGGTGTAAAAAAAATAGTAGAATTAGATTTACGTTAAATAAAATCAGATATAAAATCATCTTTTTTCCTTTAAAGGCATCAGTACTCTGTAAAGAAAATTAGTAATAGTTTTCCATGGGAATTTTAAAACTAAAAATTTGGTTTGAATGGTTTGAACATTAAATTATGTATATCACCACTGTGTTCTTCAACTTTTACATTTGTAAGGATAGACATTTACATAAATTTTGGAGTTGATTTTGTATATAGCAATGTTCAACATTGATTCATGGTAATAAGATTAGCTTTGTAATGAATTCAGGCTATTTTTTCAAGTTTTTCTACATAACTGGCCCTGAATTTTAATAGTCTTCACATTGAATATTTAAACACACCTTCCTAACTGGAATTAAATCGACTTTGCTACTGAGGCTACTTTATACTTCTATCTCACCAAGTGATAGACATGTATCATGTTACAAAAGTGACTTTTTAGGGATATAGTTGGGATTACAATTTGCATTTTATGTTTTCTACATTGCAATTTTTGAAATAACGAGGATTTTTTTTTTTTTTTCGGTTGGAGGAATTTGTATTGGTGGGCCAGGATGTACCATAAGTGTTCATGGAGTTTTTTGCCCCCTCTCTTTCTTTTAAGATTCCCATCTTGGAGTTAGGTTGTACTCTGTGAATGTTCAGAATCATTTGCCACGGCAGAATGTGCCCTTCCAGGAGGAGGAAGGCTTTTGTTCTGCATTGCTCTCATTCTTTTCACAATGATAAAGCCCTTGGCACCCTATTCTACCTTAGCAAGTCCCTCCTTGCTTTTACTTACACTGAAGTATTTGACCACAGCATCCTGGTGGTGTGTGTTAGGGTACCCCAGTCTCTAAGAGTAGTGCTTTCACGGGCTAGCCTTCCCTAGTTATTGCCTCTACTCATTATACTTGCTCAGTCTGAATTTTCATAAATTCTCCTTGCTCTCTAAATGAAAATTAACTTAATAACCAATAGGTTAAAGGCAGTGGACTAGGAAAGAAGATAAGCTTTCTTTTCTATCTCAGATATTATCTAAGATATACTAAATCATTTTAGCAATGTCTTTTCGGAAATAGTGCTCAGATGTTTAAAATATTTTCAATGTAATCAAATAGCTCTAATATTGAGAATTTGAGATCTTATATGAAGTAATAAGCAGGTTTTATTACTCAAGTCAAGATTTTCATATTATGAATCTAAATCACCCAGGCCATTAAAAATACACATTTTCAAGATAAATAGCCATTTAAGTTCTTGGCTAAGTCATATGATTACTGAAAAACAGGGTGAAGAATAAGATTCTCTTATTGAAATATTACAGCAAATTGAGGAAGGGTTAAGCCTGAGGATGTTTGTTTTACTGTGTGTTAGGAACACCTTACTCTTATGGAGCTTGTGGTTCGGTAGAAGAAACCTAAACTAAACAAAGGTATAGACAAATGATTTTATAATCTTAATTACTAGTCTAAGTGATTCCAAAAATTATTCATCAGGACTAAAGAGGGACCTAAGCTACACTGGGACATCAGGGAATATGTAGCTGTTGAAGGTATCTCTAACCTGTTACCTGAAGGAAGGTGTGTAAAACGAAGGTATAAGAGAGGAGAAAGATAAGGCCAGGCAGATCGAGTAAGAGCTCCGTGAAGACCCTTCTTCTCTGTCCTCAGATGCTCTGACATGGTGAATTGAATAGGTTGTAAGAGGTCCTCACTTTTCTAATTTTATTTTTGTTAGATTTTATTTCAGAATAAAAATGCCAAAATGATTGAAACTTAGTCTGCTACAGTAGCTATGCGGTATTTTGTTTAGGTAGGCATGTTAATTGCATGTACTTAGCAATAAAATATTTTACATAATAAATAAAATACTCAAGAATAGACTTATAAAAGTGCCAAAAATTATCTGATATTCCATATAACCATCTTTCAGCATTTTATAGAATTGAAGTGCTATTACACCATATTTGTGTCTAATTTTTACTTTATTGAAGTCCTATTTTCTAAAAATAAGTTATATTTTACAATAATGCAAGGAACAATATTTATTGGTTTATGCTTTGACAAATGAGAGTTCTCAGAGGTAATTCATATCTTAGGAAACAGACATTTCCAAATGATATATGGATGGTAGTGAAAATAAATACTCAATAGCATTTTTATTATAGCTCTATTGAAAATAGCAAAATGAAAATACCAAATATAGCTGTCACCATTGTTTCTTAAATTCATCACATAGATCCTTCTCTCCTCAATAAATATGTTTTTGGAAAAGTATTGTTACTAAAATAAGGAGATCTCTCTCTCTCTCTCTCTCTCTCTCTCTCTCTCTCTCTCTCTCTCTCCCTCCCTCCCTCCCTCCCTCCCTCTCTCTTTCTCTCTCTCTCTCTCTCTCTCTCACACACACACACACACATATACATACACATACATGGCTGCAGCTGAGATTATTCAAAGAATCTAAAAGAAATTGAAATAACTCAGGTAGCATTTTTTTCAATCTATTGGAAATCAGTGATCTGAACATAAACTATATATCAATTAACATAGTTAAAAAACCTGAACATATTCTCAGAATCTCTGTTAGCTACTCATGTGTTCACTTTCCATTCATAACTGTAACAATGAACTGAATTTTACTATTATAATGTAAAAAGTTGTATTTTAATTTTCTAAGACATTATGGTAGGGTTATACAGAGATTGAGAATTGCCCTCTCAAATTCAAATACAAATTGAAATATAAACTTGTTTTACTTGTCTGCAGTAATATTTTTACTGTTTACTCAATGCCAAATGGCTAAGTTATTTGTATTCTTGCATTGTTAGAGAAGCATTACAAGTAAGTTCTAAACTCTGTTCTTGTCTGTGTGCTACATTTGGTATTTCAGTTGTAAACTATTCGGTTTTGGAGACTCAGTGAACAGATTTCTATATTACTTTCTAGTTTAATATCATGACTGCAGTGGAGGAATATAGTTTTCTCTGGTGAGGTCAGTCATTTCAATTGCTTGCCCAGTGTTCTGCTTCATACTCCTTAAATGTTTAATTTTGCCCTGACTCTTTTTGTCTGGTGAGCTTTTCTACTATATATATATATATATATATATATTCACACCAATACATTTTTTAACTAGAAGATGATAATTTACCAAGATGTACTTGAGCAGTAGGTGAGTCACTGTGACATACCCCTTGTTCTGTTTTCTCATGAAATATTTTTTCCATTGAATCACAGAAACAGATGTACTAACACCACCATGCAAAATCCTCTTTTATCATTTCATTTGAAAGTAAACAATCAGAGTGTTGTTCCCATGGAGAAAAGCACTGAACCTGATTCATTTATCAGAAAGTTTACCATAAAAAAATCTGAACATTTCCATTTTCACCTTTTCTCATATATTTAATGAAATGCATTATTCTGCACCCTAACTTTCCAGCTCCCGATTCTCCCCCAGAAGACTTCTCTGTAAAACACTTGTCTGGTGTCACCATGAAGTTGTCATGGCAACCACCCCTGGAGCCAAATGGAATTATCCTCTATTATACAGTTTATGTCTGGTAAGAACTGTTTTTTTTTTGGAAATACTTCTGAGAATAATTGTTAATCTGTAGCGTAATAGGAATGTAGTTTTTTTTAAATTTCAGAATGTGATGCTACATTAGGAACCTGATTATTAATAGGCTAGTTAATATGCTTTTATTAAGAGATGTTTCCCTCATATTATATAGTTCAAGCAAAAATAATATAATTTTTCCCTCATATTATATAGTTCAAGCAAAAATAATATAATTTTTACAATCAAGACAAAAATTATGATATGCATAATTACATTAAGTTTATATTCTTAAAATTTGGACTGATCAATTTATATGGTTACAAGCATATAACTTTATTTTATCGTATTTTATTTTTTGTGGTACTCAGGATTAAACCCAGGGGCATTCTATACCCCCTGCCCTTTCTATTTTTTATTTTGAAAAAGGGTCTCACTAAGTTGTAAAGGGCCTCACTAAGTTGCTGAGGCTGGCTGTGAACCTATGATCCTCCTCTCAGCCTCCCAAGTACTGGCATTACAAACATGCACCACCACTCCTGGCTCACAAGTATATAATTTTAAATTCTTCTAAAATTTCGCACAAATATTCTATGCCATTGTCTTAAGTTTCCTTAAGCAAAATGATATCAATTACAATTTAATTGAAAGAAGTATTTCTTCAAGTCTGTTAATATCAATATTTTATTGAAAATTAAACATTTTTTGATCACTCACATTCTGATTACTTATTTATCCTTCAAATTGTGAAAAAATATGTATGTCATGTCTGTTTACCACATGGCTATCCTGTTTTATGAAAGCTCAAAGTATTATAATCTTCTCTTTGATCTAATATAAGTCCTCTAAGAGCAGTCACCAGTTATGTAGATTATGTAACATATTTCCCAGTAGATTTTAAATTTTTCAACTCAGAAAAAAAGTTTACGTTATTCTTTCTCCCTCCTTTATCTTCCTTCCTCTCTCATTTTCTCCTCCCTCCCTCCTTTCTTTTCTTTCTTTCTTTCTTTTCTTTCTTTCTTCTTTTGTACTAGAGATTGAGCCCAGGGACATTCAATCTCTGAACTACACCCCCAGCCTTTTTTCTCTTTTTTTAAAAATGTGAAACAGGATCTAAGTTTCTGAGGGTCTTGCTAAGTTTCCTAGAGTGGCCTTGAATCTGATTCTCCTGAGTCAGCCTCCCAAGTACTTGGATTACAGGTATGTACCACAATTCCTGGCTTACACAATACTTTACATAATGTAGATCTTTCCTTTTTATTTAGAAGGGCTAGCATTGAGTGAAAGACTGTGATATTTATTTTTTCTTTCTTGAATTAAGATTTTTCTTTCCTCAATCCCTCTTAAAAGTTTTTTACATACTAGTCTTTAAGGCTATACTTCCTTATGTTCGTTACTGCCTGATTTCTAGTCATTTTGCCAAGTTATGGGATGGTCTTAGAGATGACAGTGAAAAGGAAAGATAAGGAAGAATGTAGCTATTTCCCTTCACTAACTAATATTGTTAGAGTACCTATATTCCTATGAACAAGGATCCTTGCCTTCAAGGAGCTGATGTTCTAAAGAGACAACAGTGTTATATACCCATAAACAAACAAATGAGGGAATGTCAGGTGAAAGAGAATTGCTTTTGGTGATCTGTTCCAGGAAGACCTTTTTGAAAGAGTGGCATTGAGCTGCCGTTCAAATGACAAGAAGGAGCTTCTCAGGTGTGATGGTCTGCAAGAAGGGATGTTCTAGGAGAGAATATCAATTACATCAGCTGAGAGGAACAGCACAGCTCGTCATTCTGAAGACAAGAGAAGTCAGGGTTGCTGGGGAGTAAGGAAACTGAGGACAGTATTGGTAAGGGTGGGAGGCAAAGCTCAGGAGCCAGGCCATGGTGAGAATTTGGTTTCAATGTTAACTAAAATTGGGGTTATTGGAGCATTTCAAGGACTTTGGCTTCTTTACAGAAATGAATTGTAGGGGACAAAAGTGTTAGCAGGCATATCGGGACAGAGGCTATTCTTCTAGTCTGGGCAAGACATGACACTGGTAACGGAGAGCACTGAGCAGCTTCCAGGGATGGAAGACAGGACTCAGTGATAAACTGACTGGTAGGTTAGGGATTTTTAAAAAAAGGAGATGGCATAATTTTGTTCTTCTTTAATGCTAAGTAGATTTCTATTGTGTGTATTTATCATAATTTTGTAATCCATTCATCTGTTGATGGTCACCTAGGTTTTTTCCATAATTTGGCTATTGGGAGTTGTGCTGCTATGGCATGGGTATGCATATATTACTGTAGTTCTCTGGTTTCAACCTCTTTGGAAAGATAGCCAGGAGTGGTACAGCTGGATCATATGGTGGATCCATTTCCAGTTTTTTAAGGAATCTCCACACTGATCTCCATAGTGTCTGAACTAGAGAACATTATGTAAAGTGAGATTAGCCAATCACAGAAAGTGAAGGGTCACATATTTTTTTTTAATATGCTCAAGCTAGGGAGTAATTAGGATACAAGAGAGATTCCAGATAATGGAGGAGAAAATTCAATGGAACCAGGGAAATGGTCTAAGGGAAGGAAAAGAGAAAGAATGAGATTCTTTAATAGAAATACTACCATCAACTATGTATATGTATGTGAATATACCAATGTCCATCTCAGTACTCTGTATTGGGAAGCGAGGAAATGGGAGGCTGAGGGGGGCACCAAGTGTTGTGTACATGAATGACACTGTCAACATCATTTGCATTATGAGACTATAATGCACCATGAAAAGCACCTTTTTAAAAAAAGGAGATGAATGAGAGATGACTTCTAGATGTTTGAATCAAAGGTGATGACTCCTAGATTTTTTTATGTCATTTACTAAGTAGCAAAAAAGTGAAACAAGTTAATGAAAGCGAGAATAATTAACGTATTTGACTTATATTTTCTCAAGCTATCTCTGACCAGGATTCCAGTCCTACATTGTGAGAAGGATCTTGCTCCTCTGTACACAACAGTGCTCATCCCAGAGCTTCAGGTGTTCTTAGCATTACATGCAGCACTCACGGGGCACGAGAGAACATCCTAATGGATGCTTTTACCTGGCTTTTCCCTTTTTTGGGTAGGAATGGTGATGGTCTATAGAAGCCACCAACACCTCTAGTTGTTTTTAATTCTGAAATGTATAATAGTAGTAAGATTCGTTGAAAATAAGTAGTGGCACTTGTATTGCTTCTTAAGAACATAGCAAGGCTGAAATTTATATGGTAGAATTGGCATCTTTTATAAAACAAGACTTTTTATTTCCCATATCTTGTTCTTTGTGCTTTTTGCAATGAGGGAGATTATAAACATACTTTTTGAGGTAACTCATTCTTTCTTTCATTCCATTTCCCTGCAAATAACATGATTTTGTTCTTCTTTATGGCTGAGTAAAATTCCATTGTGCACATATCCCATAGTTTTGTAATCCATTCATCCGTCGATGGACATCTTGGCCGTTTCCATAGTTTGGCAATTGTGAATTGTGCAGCTATAAACATAGATACACATGCATCGGTCTGATAATTTGGTTTCCATTCTTTTGGGTAGATACCAAGAAGTGGTATTGCTGGATCATATGGTAGGTTCATTCCCATCCATCTGAGGATCCTCTATACTGTTTTCCAAAGTGGTTGCATTAATTTGTAATCCCACCAACAATGTATTAGGGTTCCCACTTCTCCGCACCCTCACCAGCATTTATTGTTGTTTGTGTTCTTAATGATTGCCATTCTGATTGGGATTAGGTGAAATCTCAAGGTAGTTTTGATGTGCATCTCTCTGATTGCTAATGAGGTTGAACATTTCCTCATACATTTATTGGCCATTTGTATTTCTTCTTTTGTGAGGTGTCTATTTAGATAGATCCTTCACCCATTTTGTGATTGGGGTATTTGTTTTCTTAGCTGTAATTTTCTTGAGTTCTTTGTATATCCTAGATATTAGTCCTCTATCAGAAGAGTAGCTGGCAAAATTTTTCTCCCACTCTGTGGGCTCTCTGTTGAGGTTCTTGATAGTTTCCTTTGCTGCACAGAAGCTCTTCAGTTTAATGCAGTCCCATGTGTTGATCTTCCTTTGAGCTGCTTGTGCTTTTGGGGTCTTATTGAGAAAGTTTTTACCTGTGCCTATGTGTTGAAGTGTTGGCCCTATGCCCTCTTCACGTAACTGCAAGGTCTCTGACCTGACTTCCAGGTCTTTGATCCACCTTGAGTTGACTCTTGTGCAGGGTGAGAAAGTGAGGTTTATTTCCATTTTCCTGCATATAGTTAACCAGTTTTGCCAACACCATTTGTTAAAGAGGCTATCTTTTACAGTGTATGTTTTTGGCTCCTTTGTCAAAAATCAGTTGACTATAAGCATGTGGGTCTGTTTCTGAATCTTCTATTCTGCTCTGTTGGTCTATGTGTCTGTTTTTGTGCCAATACAATGCTGTTTTTATTACTGTGGCTTTGTAGTAGAGTTTGAAGTCAGGTTTTGTGATGCCTCCTGCATGGATCTTTTTGCTAAGAACTACTTTGGCTATTCTGGGCTTTTTGTTGTTCCAAATGAATTTAAGGACTGATTTTTCTATGTCTGTGAGGAGTGACCTTGGTAATTTCATGGGTATTGCATTGAATCTGTAGATCACTTTTGGGAGGATGGCTATTTTGATGATATTTATTCTGCCTATCCAAAAGCATGGAAGATCTTTCCATCTTCCAAGGTCTTCATCAATTTCTTTTTTCAACTTTTTATAGTTTTCCTTATAGAGGTCTTTTACCTCTTTGGCTAGGTTTATCCTTAAGTATTTTATTTTTGGGGGTGCTATTGTGAGTGGAATTGTTCTCTGGATTTCTTTTTCAGTACATTTATCATTGGCATACAGGAAAGCTTTTGATTTTTTAAGATTGATTTTGTATCCAGACACTTGCTGAATTTGTTAATCAGTTCTATAAGTTTTTTGGTTGAGTTTATTGGGTCTTCTAAGTATAGTATCATGACATCTGCAAAAAAGGATAGTTTTAGTTCTTCTTTCCCTATTTTTATCCTTTTGATTTCCTTCTCTTGCCTTATTGCTCTACTAGAGTCTCAAGTACTATATTGAATAGAAGAGGTGATAATGGACATCCTTGTCTTGTTCCTGTTTTTATTTTATTAGGATTAGCTCTTCTATAAATGTTTTATAAAATTCACTTGGAAAACCATCTGGCCCTAGGCTTTTGCTTGATGGTAAACTCTTTATTGCTGTTTCTATCTTTTTGATTTTTATTGGTTGGTTTAAGTTTTCGATATCTTCTTGACTCAATTTAGGAAGGTTATATGTGTTTAGAAATTTGTCAATGTCTTCTAGATTTTCCATTTTGTTTGAGTATAATTTTTCAAAATAGTTTCTGATGATCCTCTGTATTTCCATACTGTCGGTGGTAATATCCCCTTTTTCATCTCTTATTTTGGTAATTTGGGTTGATTCTCTCTTTTTTTGGTTAGATTGGCCAATGATTTATCTATCTTGTTTATTTTTTCAAGAAACCGGCTTTTGGTTTTGTTAATTTTCTGTATTTTTTAATTGTCTATTTCATTAATTTCTGCTCTGATTTTCATAATTTCCTGTCTTCTACTAGCTTTGGGGTTAGACTGTTCTTGTTTTTCGAGTGTTTTGAGTTGTGTCATTAGGTTTTTTATTTATTTTTTTGCAGTACTGGGGATTGAACTCAGGGGCATTTTACCTCCGAGCTATACCCCCAGCCCTATTTTTTATTCTTTATTTTGAAACAGGGTCTCACTAAGTTGTGGAGTGCCTCACTAGGTAGCTGAGGCTGGCCACGAACCCGGATCCTCTGGTCTCAGCCTCCCAAATGCTGGGATTACAAGCGTGTGCCACCATGCCTGGCTTCATTAGGTTATTTATTTGGTGATTTTCTGTTCTTCTTATGTGGGCACTCAGTGCTATAAATTTTCCTCTCAGTACTTCCTTCAAAGTGTCCGCGGGACACTCAGCTAAGAGCATCAAGAGGGCTCCGATAACAACTCTGAGAAGTAATT
Organism: Graphiurus murinus; assembly: GCA_004027655.1. Taxonomy (NCBI): domain Eukaryota; kingdom Metazoa; phylum Chordata; class Mammalia; order Rodentia; family Gliridae; genus Graphiurus; species Graphiurus murinus. The sequence continues at coordinate 68,327 of PVLC010000595.1, forward strand.
ATGAATGAGTTCGTTTAAAAATGTTTACTAACTTCTTTGTGGAGATGCAAAATTTGTAGAACCTTATCATGATTGTAGACTTATTGGAGATAAAATATGCCTGTGAAATAATTAAAAAGTACATACTAGCCAGTTAGAATAATTCTAATTCAGCTTTTTATTAAATGTGAGTGGCCAAGTGATTTCCCCGGTAACACAAAAGCTAATGCTTATAAATAGTCTTTGTTTGCTAAAAAAAAAAAAAAAAAAAAAAAAAAAAAAAAAAAAATAGAATAGTCCTGGTTTTTCTAGTTTTCTAAAAGATTTTCACCTTATTTAAAAAGACTTAATGGATAAAGCATGCAATATAGATTAGTAATCAGGATGGGAAGGGGCCATGTCTGATTTTATGATTGACCTCTCATTTTGGAATGAGGTAGTAAAGATAGATTGATGGGTCAGAGCATCTCCATGGAGACAGGAAATGATGGACTGAAGATGTGATGACTTGTAAGAGTTTGACAGGTAGCATTATAGAATGGAATATCTGGGTGAGGTTAAGAGGATGAGGAGCAGAAATAAGTAGACAGACTAGTTGAGTACAAGGGTGCTTTTTACAATTGAACATGAGATTTCCTGTGGGATGATTAAAGCTCTGTCTCAGTTTTATCCTACTAGTCATTGCTATGAATCACTTGGAAGGAAGCATGGGTGACAATGTCACAGACTACTGTGGGTCCCTCATGCTTCCCTGGACCTGTGAACATTCATAAATTCTTAATCAGTTGTCACCATTTAAAAATGAGTAGATCCTAGTAAAACATTAGGTTCCTTTTTTTCTCCCAAATATTAGAGTACTTTTGTCATATTCGCCATGGGGAAAATCAGCTGCAGTTGAGTAGTGGCCATCCATTCATTTTTGTGGTACTGGGGATTGAACCCAGAGGCGATTTGTTTCTGAGCTACACCCGCAGCCCTATTTATTATTATCATTTTGAAACAGGGTTTCACTAAGTTGCAGAGGGCTTCTCTAAGTTACTGAGGCTGACTACAAATTTGTGGCCCTTCTGTCTCAACCTCCCAAGTACTAGGATTGCAGGTATGTGCCACCATGTCTGGCTATAGCTATGCTTTTAGATGGGGCATTTGCCCTGTGGTTTATGACAGTTCCCACTACCCCCTGTTTAAACCCAAACTTTTTATTTTTTTATATATCTGAATCTTGAGATATTTTTATGAAGTATACTTTTATTGGTGCACTGTATTGTACATTATAGTGAGATTCAAAGTGATACAGCCATACATGCACACAGCACTTGATGTGTTTCCCTCCAGATCCTACCAGGCTACCCAACCCTCTAGATATATATTAGTGAGATTAGCAGTGAGGCCCAGGCATATGGACTTAGCATTATTTGAACTGTTTTCTTCATTGGTTCTCCTTTTTCCTTTCTCTCCCTCCCTCCCTCTCTCTCCTTCTACTGTTTTACTGGTCTCTGTCCTCATTTATCTAAAGTTTCCTATTTTGTTTCTAACTTTGTAACCCCTAAGTTAGGAAGTCTGCTCATCATGTTTGTAAAATGCACAAAGCTTGGACAGATTGTGGTTTCTTTGCATTATAGGCTTGGGGAACAAAATGTCTCAGAAACCTGAAGAAAAGGGCTCAAATTAATGCAGTAGTTATCATTTTAAAACATATGTTTTTCACATTATTTTTTGAAAAAAAAAAGGATTGAACAAAAAATATTTCTCTTTTACAGTTGTAGAAACTGAGTCTTGGTAAGTTAACGATTTACTAACAGAGCTAAAGTCGACAGTCAGGATTCATGCTCAAGTCTGCCTACTCCCAAGTCATGCTTTCCACACATCGCTAGGAATAAGTGTCATTCATCATTGACATTTGTCCTTATTTTATAAGATATAAAGAAATATTCAGTACATTTTTTTAATGAGAGCATGAACAATCTGGACATGAAACACATTGGCACAATTTTAATTTAACTTTTTTTAATGCTTTGGATATCCATAGTTATATGCTTCAGCCTATTTCTGCTTTCTCTGATGTATCAGTTCCCATATGATAATCAAAATCTATTGAGAGAGGGTGTGGAATAGAACCTAGAACTGTGCCATCTTTGGGCAGCATGGTGTTTATAGAGTTATTGATTGCAAGGTGGCTGCCTTTAAGAATTAAGTCTTTAGTTAGAGGAAACTTGTCTAAAGAAACTAATACTATACTTTGGAACTCCAAAACCCATTGTAAGATTCAGCTGGACATATGAGTACAAGGACTATTTGTGTGGTTTCTGTGTGGAGTTATAGAAATAGAATTGAAGTAAAATAAATTTCTTCCCAAAGTAAGTATTGAAAGGATGGTAATTTCACAGGAAGTATAAATGACATGTATTCTATATTTGGCCTTCTATAGCTACTACTTGCTCAAAGGCTAGAACAGTAAATTAACCTAGAGATTTTTTTGTTCTTCAACTTTTACATAATCAATACTTCTACAGATTTTTTTTTTTTAATAGTAGTTGAAGAGTAGATAGTTTGAAATTGTGTTATTTGGTGAGGGCCAGGAGTAACAATATTCTAAATTTCAGATTATGTCAAGACCCTCTTCTTCAAAAAAATTTTTTAAAGCAAGGGCCACGATTTATATCATTCAATTAATTTAAAAGTCCTTTCTGAGAGGACTCTCTCTGAGAAATGAGGTGATGGACATATTTTTTAAAGCCTTGTTATGAGAAATGAATGACTATCAAATTAGTCATTTGGAACTATTGAAGAAAAAAAGCTGAGAGATCACTGATTTACCTAGAAAAAAATGTTGATTCAGACAATTATTTTCAACTTTTCCATATTTATGAGTGTAATTTAAAAGCCATAACTAATCCACCACTGATTATATTTTAAAGCTTACTGCACAGTAAGCATTTTTATCATTTCAGCTTTTTAGAGAACATATTATCTCACCTTCACTTGGCAAATATAGAGAGGAAAAGATATCTTTCTTATATCTTGATTTCATTAGTAAAATAAATTTTATGATTAAATTAATTGAACCAAAAAATTCTTAATTTTCCTTTAAAAATGTTTTGAAAACTATTTGTGCTATCTAAACCCTGTCAAGTAATCACCAGCCTTATATTTATTTGAATATAATTATTTTAAGAAAAGTTATTCATTATTATGTAACACCGTTATTCATTATAAGTCAGACATCTTCATAGTACAAATTACATTCTAATATTTAGTGGATAGTGCTAAAGTATCAAATATTATATTTTGCTCTCCATTTGTACATGAATCTTTGAATCTTCAAACAGATGGGGAAGAAATGACTAATGATTATTCACTAATTATCATTAATAATCACATGAAACTTAATCATTCCACATGAAAATTAAATTATAATACTTAAGTTTAAAAGTTACAAAAGAAAAAGTTAAAATTAATGAATAATTTAAAAAGTAGAGCTAGTAAGAAATAGGGGAGATCAATTCAGAGAAAAGAGGAACAGCACAACTTAATGTTAGGCACAAGAAAAGGTAACATAACTACAATTACTTAAGAATTAAAAGATAATAGGTTATTTTAAGCCAGGCGTGGTGGCGCATGCTTGTCATCCCAGCATTTGGGAGGCTGAGAGAGGAGGATCCGGGCTCGAGGCCAGCCTCAACTACCTAGTGAGGCATTCTGCAACTTAGTGAGACCTTGTTTCAAAATAAAGAATAAAAAATAGGGCTGGGGTATATCTCAGAGGTAGAATGCCCCTGAGTTCAATCCCCAGTACTGCAAAATAAATAAATAAATAAATAAATAAATAAATAAATAAATAAATAAATAAGATAATAGGTTATTTTGAACAACTTTTTAAAACTTGTGTGAAATAAGAAATTTCTAATAAGGTATAACTTACAGTTTTCAAAGGAATAGAAAACTTAAATATCATACAATCTGTAAAGGAAAGTAATGATATATTAGTCCATCAGCTCATTTTCTTACATCTTTCGCTCAAATTTCTTAGCCCTGCTGGATTGATATTCTTTAACTATATGACTATAAACCCCTTGAAGTCATAGGCCCTGTCTTTATCACCTTCATATTTCCACTATAGAGTATGGCAATTGATATATTTTAGTCTGTCAGCAAATATTTGTTGATATAACAAAATAAGGATACATTGGGATCTCAATCTTGCTTTTTCCAAACTCACTGAGCTTTGAGTGTCACCAGCAGTCATTTTTTTTTTTTTTTTTTTTTTTTTTGCGGTACTGGGGATGGAACTCAGGGGCATTCTACCTCCGAGCTAAACCCCAAGGCCTATTTTTTATTCTTTATTTTGAAACTGAGTCTCACTAAGTTGCAGAGTGCCTCACTAGGTAGCTGAGGCTGGCCGCGAACCCGGATCCTCTGGTCTCAGTCTCCCGAATGCTGGGATTACAAGCGTGCGCCACCACACCCAGCTATTTTATTCATTTTTGATCAGCTTTTTCACTTACTGCCCTCAGAAATTATTCCAAATTGTCTTCTCTGTCCTCAAGCCCCTTCCTAAATCTCACTCACCTTATTTAAAGCAGATAAACTCAACTTGCATTCTAAACTGAAATCTAAAGTGGCTATCTCAAAATTTTTACCACCTCAAAATCTTGTTTCTAGAACCTATTAATTAATTTACATACCTACCCCTTATGTTCACTCAGGATAAAAACTCTCTTACAGCTCACACAGAGACCTTCCTTAAGTCTTCTGGATACTAATTTCTTGTATGTGCTTCAAAACCATGGTTTGTAAGTGTATGTGTCATAAGCTTCAACTTTGTTATTTTTAGTGGCTTTTTTTCTCAAATTTTATCAATGCTTCAATGCTTTTTTTTTTTTGCCTAAATGTCAAAATGTAGTCTTCCTTTTGAGAAAAAATAAATTAAGTATAAAGTAAGTCATTTCAATAATTAAATTAATCTCAAGACATTTTCTTGATATTATTTGAGTGAAGACAAAAAAAAAATACTGCGGCTCATATTTATTCAGAACAAATTTAAAATAATTAAAATTCTTCTGATTTTTCCAAGTTCAAAAAAGCTTTAGAAATATTCTAATCAGCTTAGAATTAAAGCAATAAAATGCTTGCACTGAAGACTGTTGAAAGGTTATCTTTTTAAGAAATTAAGTATTGCATAGCATTTATATTCCTTCCATGTCCACACCGTTTGACTTTGGGTAGTAAGAGTTAGGCCCGCTTTGTCAGGTAGGCCTCTCTTCTTCCACTCTCACCACATTTAATTCTTTGTTCCACTCCTATATTTTACAGACTAGCTTTCCAGTGAACAGTTTCCTATATTTTTTTGGGGGGGGAACTATGCCTTGACTCCTTTTCTATATTTTGATCAGAACTAATTTCTTTCCTTATTACTTTCTCTTTTTCTTTGCTTTTAGCTACTGTGGGGGAAAAGGTCATTATCCTTGTCCTTAAGAAAATCTGAGTGTTATTAATGAATTGTTTTATAATTATTTACTGTTTTGTCTCAAATTTGTAGATAAGGTCTGTATCTTCCTCATATCAGTGCCTAACATAGTGCCTGACACAAAGCAGATATTGAGTTTTATTTAATTTTGTTGAATATTGAGTTCATAATATAAACTCTAATTCCAAAGGGAGTGCGAAGGCATCCATCTTTGTGGGAAGCACAGTCTAAAGAACAACCCTCTCTCATGCTGACATATACTGCTCTCCATTTAAAAGACTACAGTAGAAGATAGGAAAGAAAATGTATAAATAAATTATTTTTAAATGGATCACAAATAGAACATATAAGACATTCCACCTCACTCATGTTAAGGGATATGAAAACTAAAATGATAGATTTTTGTCAATTAGATTTATAGGGATTAGGAAGATTAATAGTAATTAGAGTAGTATGAGAATTTGCCAAAATGGGTACTCTCACATGCTGTTGGTGTTACTCTAAATAATAATAATTTAAAATTTGCATGGTGATCATATTGGAGCAGCAATCATTAAAATTAAAACAATATTCAGACTATTTGATGTAGCAATCATACAACCTCACAAGCAGAAATAAAAATATCAGTATGAAAAGATATGTGTTTAAGGATGACTACTACAATACTGCTAGGAGTAGCTAAGGAAATAGAAAGGAGGAACAACTTGTCAGTTTATAGCAGAAGGGCTGAATAATTATGATATATACAAATTATGCAGCTATAAAATATGATACAGACTATTTTATTATAAGAGAAAAAAATCAAGCTTTAGAACATATATTTTGAAAATAAGATATGATAATAGAACACATTAAATTCTATTACAATATTTAATTTAATAAGAACAAAACAGGTTTTAAAAGTAAACAAGTTAATACCAAGAGTAATAGCTTATAACAGCAGAGTTAAAGCTAGATTTTCTTTTCTTTCTTTCTTTTTTTTTTTTTTTTGTGTGTGTGTGTGATACTGAGAATTGAACCCTTTTATCTCTGAGCTATATCCTCTGCCCTATTTTATTTTATTTTGAAATGGGGTCTCACTAAGTTGTAGAAGGACTCACTAAGTTACTGAGGCTGGCCATGAACCTGTGATCCTCCTGTCTCAGCCTCCCAAGTACTGGGATTAAAGGTGTGCAACACCATGCCTGGCTCAAAGCTGGATTTCTCACATGTGAGAGGATGAACCCTCTTAGCTCCAAGCTGGTTCCTTGGCAAGCAGATATCTGACACCTTAGACCAGAGATTTATGTGTTACCACCAATGTGGCAATATCTACTAAGAGCAAGGGAGATGGAGTTAGATCCTCAATGACAGTTCTTCTCTCTCCTTTTCCTTTCCTCTTAGTTTTCAGCTTTATGGCAAACCTCTCAGATATACCAAAGATACATTTGTAACTGTTTAAGTCAAAGTTTATTTATGCTCAGATATTTTTATTATTTATTAAAATGTCAATCACAATCTTAATCTCCAAATGAAAAAAAAAACAAAAAACAAAAAACAAACTACAACTATAACAACAATGAAAAACAGCTCCCCCAAACATGCAGGACATATTAGTATCTGAAAAGCTTTAGTTAGAGCTATTTTGTTTCTTTTAGTAAACAAGACTAGATGTAAAAACTTTATCAATATATGTCAACTGAAGTAGATTATTGAGCTTCTTATTAAGATAATTTATAAAGATTATCTTAGAGAATTTATTTCTGATTTGCATTTGTAGGTAATTGTTTTAATATAGTATTATCTATGGAACAAAATTTGTACCTTTCTTATAATAGGCAGATACTTATCTGCAATATAAGGACAAGAAGATAGTGATACAAGGTACATTGAAAATATTCTTGAAAAGTAATTTTCAAAATTGATGTAATACAATTCAATTATTTTAACTAATATGGCTTTATACATCTAAATTGAATGAAGTCATGTAATATTATGGTGATTATGACCCATGAATAACAGGAATAAGCGATCAAAGTTTCTATGATAAGCCATCTTTTTCTGAGCCTAACAGTCACAGCACTGAGAATTTCAAAAGCCCCTCTTCTGTGGTCTCAATGAAGTCAAAGGAATCTCACCCTATTGTTTCTGAAAGAGAATGTTTAATGAAACTGTTTAAATTGCTGAATACTCTATCTAGTCCTACCTGTCTCCAATCATATATTCTGAATCCTATTTTTTCTCAAGGTCATAAGCTTTCTTACTCTTTTTCAGGTAACAATACTTCTAATTGGGGTAAATTGGCACATTTGTGGTAGTAAATTGTGGCTGAATTATATTTTTTTGTTGATACCCTTAATTCATATAAAATCAATTATCTACCTTAATAATTCAAGGATTTAGATATTTCAGTAGTAATAAAACATTTTCTGTCCACAGAATATCCATTTACTTCTTAGGTGCCTTGAGTTTTCAACAAAATATGGCATTAAATAAGACATTTTTTTCTATGATATTAATAATATTTCCTTATATAAATTCTTAAACAATTATTTTTATTGTTCTTGAAATCTAAATATCTTTTTTAGGTGCACCTTTTTAGCACCACTATATACATGTTTATTCTTGGGTTTTAGATACTAATCTATACTCTATTCAAAACTATGGAAACTGGATTAATTGACTAAAATAAAACAATTGTACTGCTAATATAATTATTTGCAGCATTTGTTCTTTTGATTTTTTTCCCCCTCCTGTGAGTTCATACTTATTTGGAGAGTTTTGAGACTTGTTCTCTTTTCTATAGTGTCATTTTTAAATACTTTAAAGATTTTGATTGAGAGATGTGAACTCTATTTTCTTCTTTCCTGTATAATATACATACAGTTTGCAATCTCATTTCTATTAAGTACAATAAGGGATACCTCATAGCCTCTCTATTTTCAATATTTCTGTTCAGTATTTACTAATTTTTATTGATCTGAAGTAAATGTATCTTTTGTATAATATGTGAAAGAAGACTTGTTTGATAAGTTAATAGTATAAATAATATTTTTGCTAATGTTTAAAAGAACAAATACTAGAACAACTAAAATATCAGTATAAAAGTGAATGCTATAATTACTTTGAGTACACAGTATTCCTAGAAATCCATTAAAATTGGCCCAAGCAAACTTTATTATGAACATGTTATTATACTTGATTGAATTACTGAATATATTTGAAAGCAAATGAAGTTAATTTATTGAAGTGTTCTGAAATTTATTATTTCCATATTTTAGGACAAATGACATCTTTATCCTATCAATCTGGATAAGTAGATTTGCATGCAAATATTGTATATGTTTAATGTACTGTGCTTAAAGTATATGCTTCTTTTTTAATTTTAAAGTGTATTCTATAGATAAAATTGTTTTTCTCTTCAGGGATATATCATCATCGAAAACTATTAATGTAACTGAAACATCATTAGAACTTTCAGATTTGGACTATAATGTTGAATATAACGCCTATGTAACAGCCAGCACCAGATATGGTGATGGGAAAATAAGAAGCAGTATCATTAACTTTCGAACACCAGAGGGAGGTGAGTGGTGAGTTCTTAAGATATAAGCCAATTTTTTTTTTTTTTTGCGGTACTGACGATTGAACTCAGGGGCATTCTACCTCCAAGCTACATCCCCAGCCCTATTTTTTATTCTTTATTTTGAAACCGAGTCTCACTAAGTTGCGGAGTGCCTCACTAGGTAGCTGAGGCTGGCCGCGAACCCATATCCTCCAGTCTCAGCCTCCCGAATGCTGGGATTACAAGTGTGTGCCACCACGCCCAGTTTAAGATATAAGCCAATTTAAGGAATATTCTCTATAAAAAGTATCATATCAAAGGTATTATGAAGCCTAATACCTATCATCAGTATGGTTTTCATTTCTTTTTTGGGGAGGAGTAGGTGGGGGAGGGTACTGAGGATTGAATTTAAAGCCTTATGCATGCTAGACAAGCACTCTATCACTGAAGTACATCCACAGCCCTAATATCCATCAACAGTTAGATGCAAAATTGCATCCACTTTCTAGCTGTGTGATGTTGGAAAGCTAGTTACTCTTTCTGTGCCTCAATTTTCTATCTGGAATTTAGAAACAATATGATATCTACTTCAAAGGATTCTTAATGAGGATTCAATACATTTTTATTTGTATGTGTACTCAGCACAGTAATTGCATGACACACAATAGGCATTTTATGTGTTAAATGAAACAGAATGAAATAAAGGAAGTCAGTTTTCTGCTTTTGGCCCTTATTACTCAATTTCAAAATTCAAAATTAAATTATTATTTCATATTATGCATTGCATATTGGAAATTTGCCATAATATTGTTTTTATATCCAGAGCAGTGAGCATGCTTTAGAGTAAGGATAGTATTTTATGAATAAGAAATTCAATGGTTCTCCGCTTGAATACTACTATAGTGGAGTGTTAGTAGGATGGCTCAGTGTGTCTATGCATTTTATTTCTGACATCTAAATAGATATCATTTCTAATTTAAGTTCTTTTATAAATAATCATCATCACATTATTTCATCAAGTGTAGACAAAATTCAGATATTTTATTCATTACTTGAGGCCACAGATACAAATTTCTGTTTAACTGTTTGTCTTATAGCACCCAGTGATCCTCCCAAAGATGTCTATTATGTAAATCTCACTTCTTCATCAATAATGCTCTTTTGGACGCCTCCTTCAAAACCTAATGGGATTATACAGTATTATTCCATTTATTACAGAAATACTTCAGGTACTTTTGTGCAGGTAAGATCTGAGTTTTCTTACATCCTTTAGTTTTATTGATAATATAGACTTTTCATCATTGAAAAACTTATTTACCTTGCATTGATAATTGTGGAAAGATATACTTTATAAAAGTTTCAGATACCTAGAAAACATGATGGAGAACTTTCAGATACAATCTAATTCTCCCCACATATTTCCATGTCAGCTTTATGTGTATTAGTAGCATGAAGCTACCACCTAAAGTCCCGAATATAAAGATTGCCCTCAATTCTACATCCTCCAAGAACTGTTAATGGTTTCATTTATTCTCAACATTGTTTCTTAGCTAAATATGCATTTTTATTGTTTGTATGCAATATAAATCATTTTAGTGTTTGAATATGTTTGTATGTTTTTCTTCATTTAAAAATAATTTTGATTATTGGGCAGAGAAGTTAAAGTTATTATTTTTATTATAAGAATTGTCATAATTCTTTAGTATCACATATGAAGACCACAGGAATGTAGTTTCTTTCATTTGTGACATGAATTTTCCTAGGCCTGCATAGTTTGTTTGCAAATGGGCACTTTTCTGTGATGTGAATGATGGTCATAAAAATAGTCAAAACACATTTAATTTTAAGAAGTATTTTCAATTTTTCAGCAGAATTATATGATTTCTCCAAATTAAAATTTTCATATAACTCTAGTGTCTGTGAAAGGACAAAATTACAGTGGTTGTGATTGAATAAAAGATGAGGGGAGATGGAATATAATTTGGAAAACATTAATTTAGAAGAAATACTACAATTTACAGAATACTGATAAAAATTGTAGACTGTGTGTGGATTGTGAATTTGGAAAGTCTTATCTTTGTATTTTTTAAATAAAAGGAGAGTAGAGATAAATCTTTTTCTTCTGAATTGCCTGCAACCACCTGCAGCTGACATTCCAAGATGAATCTCTGGAGTCAGTTCTGTGAATGACCTCTAGGACTAGGGCAAGACTTGCTGTCATGCAGCCATAGTGACTGTAGGCTGATGAATAGGGCGAGGGCAGAACATTATAAGCTGAGTCAGGACTGGCGCAGCAGAGAGCAAAAGTAAATTTAGAGGTCGGTTTGTTGTTTACATCCTTCCCTCTAAAAATGGAGTTGCTGAAGTGTAACTATTTAAAATTTCAGGGGCTGGCATTTGCAATTTTTTTTTAAAAGAAATGCTAACTTTAAAAAAGGATGAGAGCCATTTTGGAATATGTGTCTTTTCTTATGATGCCATGGAAATTTATTTCTAACCTTAGCCTTTATCTGCTATTTATTTGCCTTCCCACAATTTGCCACATCTAGAGATTCAAAATTCCATTCTTTTGCCTTGTAACTTCTCTAAAAATTTATTGTTCTTTGTTAACAATAAAAATTGGAGCTCAAAGCCACCTATTTGAAAAACTACTCATTCCTTGGGTGTCTCCTATGCATATATGATATAAATACATGTCAATAAACTTCTGTATATTTTCCTCTTAAAAACATAGAGCACATGTAGATATAGAAATGTGATTTAGATAAAGATATTTTTAACAAATGTCTTAAGAACAGAAGGAAGAAGGAGGATCCCATTTTCTTCTATGTACATCAAGCAGTTTTTTGCTATTATTTTTTTGTTCTGCTCTGTGAAAGAAAAATGGAGACCAGTGAGGTGATTTTTTCATGTATTTACAAACGTAACAGTATTTCAGTATACCATAAAAGACTTTCAAGTTGCAGATTTTTTTTTCTTTATGCATTGAACAAACACTGCAAAAATGGTTTCTGTAGTTCTAAATCTCAGCGATGGTTTTGCCTCTGTATGATTTACTTGTGGCCTCAACATGATTGTATTTTGTTTGTTTGGTTTTTTTTTGTCTACATCTAAACAAATATAAACAGCTATGGTTTCAACATGATTTTCTAGACTTACATATTCAAACCTGGGTATATAATATGATCCCACTAGTAACTAGTCTATCTTAGAACGTGTTTTCTTTCAAGTAATCTTAAGAATGCTTTCAAGTGTGACAGCTGCAAGAGAACATAGGCCAGTGATGTCACAACTGTTCAGAGGTGTCATCTCACGGTGCTAAATGTTCATTCATGCTTTTATATATTCCCAGAATTCATATTAAAAGTGGCATCAATATATTTACTATCTAATTTTCTATTTTGGATTGGTAGAAAAAAGAAATTCTCAAAATGAAAAGTATATCGCTGAGTAGCTGTATATCTTTTTCTTGTTCCTTCTCTCCTTTCCTCTTCCCACAGAACTTTGTAGACCGCCTCATGCCCAGCATATCATGTTGACCTTCAGTTCCAAATATCTGCCACTTGTCTTAGCTCCCTTGTGCCACAGTGAATACCTTGAGGAAAAGGGTCATGCAACATTTATCTTTCCTTCCTCTTGGATTCCCCAGAACAATGTTATAGAGAGATTTGATGATCAGTACATATTTTAATTGAAAAATATAAAGTTATTGCTATAGATCAACATTTTTGGTACTTAGTGATAATTCTGGAGTACTTGACAATGAAGTGAAACGATCTTTCCTTCTTGAGGAATTTTATCTGTCTACTACACCTTGACAGTCTATCTTGTCCTTCTTTCACTTGACATATATTTTATTTCATTTAGGTCATTAATTCTTTTACATTCTATTAATACCAACCTATGTCATGTCTCCTCATTGTGACTAGCATACTGTTTAATATAAAAATTGCTTAATTAATTATAGTTAATTAAAATTGAAAGCTTTTACTTAAATACCTCTGACTATATTTACACAAGCAAAGGAATAACCTTAATTAGCTAATTTGATCCCAAAGACATTTGGGGGCAGAACTAAATAGATAAACTAAATAATCACCTGAATAATCAATCTATTTTAATAAATTTGTTATGTGTGTGTGTGCCGAGTCACACCCAATATGAACAATTTCTGAGTGATTCAAAACAAATCATCACTTATTAGTCATAGGTAATTAGAATAAATTCTATAGCAAAGAAAAATTAAAACTTTTATTTTTAATATGCTTTTATTGGTGCATTATAGTCTTACATCATAATGTAAATCATGTCAACAGTGACTTACATGCACACATTACTTGGTGGGCCCACCCCACTCTCACTCTGATTCCCTCCCCATCACCCCCCTTTCCTATACAGAGTACTGAGATTAACATTAGTATTTTTACATATGTGCACAAAGCAGATGGTAGTAATTCCAATTCCTTTAATGATTCTCACTCTTCCCCTTCCTGTTCTCCTAGACCACCTCCCTGGCTCCATTGAGGTTTCTCCTCTATTATCTGGAGTCCTTTTGTCATCCCAACTACTCCCTAGCTTCTGCATATTAGAGAAAACATATGACCTTTCAGTTTCTGTGACTGGCTAATCTCACTTAACATAATGTTCTCCAGGTCCTTCCATTTTCCTGCAAATGACATAATTTTGTTCTTCTTTACTGCTGAGTAAAATTCCATTGTGTGGATATTCCATAATTTGTAATCCATTCATCTGTTGATTGACACATAGGTTGATTCCATAATTTGGCTATTGTGAATTGTGCTGCTATGGACATGAGTATGCATATATTACTGTAGTTCTCGGATTTCAGCCCCTTCGGAAAGATTCCTATTAGTGGTATAGCCAGATCATATGGTGGATCCATTCCCAGTTTTCTGAAGAATCTCTACACTGATCTCATAGCAACTAAACTAATTTGAAATCCCAAACAACAGTGTAGAAGAGTTCCAAATTCCCCACATTATCACCAACATTTATTGTTTTTTTGACTTCTTGATGATTGCCATTCTGATTGGGGTTAGATGGAATCTTAGTGTAGTTTTGATTGTATCTCCCTTATTGCTAATGATGTTGAACATCTTTTCATGGGTGTATGTATGTATTGGCTGTTTGTATCTCTTCTTTTGTGAAGTGTTTATTTAGTTCAATTGCCCATTTTTTTATTGCACTGTTTTTTTACTGTAAAGTCTTTTAAGTTCTTTGTATATTCTAGATATTAGTCCTCTATCAGAGGGATAAATGGCAAAGATCTCCCATTTTGTAGGCTTTCTTTGAGGTGAATCTTTTATTGTACTTACTCTTGTTTCCCTCAAAGACTGGCAAATGAACCACATATATTTGCTGAATTAAATTTGTTGATAAATTTATGAACAAGTTTATAAATTTAGTCACATTTATTATCCTTTGTTATTCCTTTCTCTCTTTCTTTCTTTCTTTCTTTTTTGTAATGAAGATTGAACTCAGGGACATTCTACCTCTGAACTATGCTCACAGCCCTATTTTGTTTTTTGTTTTGAAATAGGGTCTTGTTAGATTACTGAGAGTCTTGTTTAGTAGCTGAGGCTGGCCTCAAACCTGTGATCTTCCTGTCTCAGCCTCCCAAGTAGTTAGGATTACAGGCATGTGCCAAAAGACCCAGCTTGTTATTCATCTTAATGAAACTAATAATCATTTATTGTTTTCTACTGTGTACTGGACATGGTGGTATTAACTGCTATGTGCGCCATTGTAATCGGATCCTTCAAAGCTCTCTATGAAGGTGATGCCTTCCATTTCATAGGTAAGAGAAGAGAAGCTTTGAGATTAGATAATTTATCCAGGGCTCCCCAGCCAGAATTAAGTCTATGATATTTCGAGGGATTCACATGGATTGGAATGATTCAGATTATTTAAAATAAATAGACATTATTATAACATTATTTATTCTAATTATATATGTGTTTTTAAAATCCATTTTCTTTATTTTAGAATTCATTTTGTTTGATTATATGTTTTGTTTTTATAATTTGGTTGAAAGGAAAATTATTGCATAAACTATCTAAATATTTAAAAAATGCTCTGGGATAAATAGAACTAGAGTCCTGTAAAGAGAATTTGTATGTTTCTTTTGCTCTGTCCATCAGGGAGTGCATCTAAATGCTTTCCCTTTGCTCCTGACAATGGTAGAAAAAAGAAGCCCCACAAAAGACCAATACTGACAACTATTTTCATAATTCCTCCATCATTAATGGGAGGAAAAAATTAAAAGTTTTATAATATTCTCAAACTTTTTTAAAAATAGTAACTACTTTGAAAGGTATTTGTTTCATAAGGAATATTGATCGGCATGGTTGTAGTGTTTCCAGTTGGTTACTTGACCTTTTCCAATATATGCTAGGAATCGAATATTTTCTCTTTACTCTGTTATTTTGTGAATTGATTTTTTTTTTTTTTTTTTTTTTTTTTTTTCAGTACTGGGGATTGAACCCAGGCATTCTACTTTCGAGCTACATCCCCAGTCCTATTTTTTGTTCTTTATTTTGAAACAGGCTGTCACTAAGTTGCAGAGGGCCTCACTAAGTAGCTGAGAATGATCACGAACCTGAGATCCTTCTGTCTTGGCCTCCCAAGTACTGGGATTACAAGCATGCACCACCACACCTAGCCTATGAATTGATTATTTTTTAAGAAAAACTTCTACCATCTAGTTCTCTTTTAATACAAGCATATTTCCAGTTTAATTATTGCAAAACATTCTAGGTTGATTTTTCTAAAAAGTATTTTAAAATAAGATGAGAAAATTCATGGATAATAATTATTTTAAAGCACTCATGTATACCAAAAAAGTACATTCTGAACTATTAAAACAATATGTTTATTTTTCAGAATTTTACACTCCATGAAGTAACCAATGAATTTGACAATATGACCGTATCTGCAATAATAGATAAACTGGCAATATTCAGCTACTATACATTTTGGTTAACAGCAAGTACTTCAGTTGGAAATGGGAATAAAAGCAGTGACATAATTCAAGTATACACAGATCAAGACAGTATGTAAATAAAAAGCATTTTAATCATTGATTGGATTTATTAAAACTTCATAATTATTTCAGGATTTTTTTCTGTTTATATGTACTGGTAATGAAATCTATTTTAGGCATATTTAACTATTCATTACAAGAGTTTGAAGATTCATTTAATATACCTTTAAAACTATTACAATAATAACATTTTCTTTTCTTTATGTAATCTGCGACCATCCATTCATGAAAATTTTTTTGCTTTTATTGTTTCAAAAGATATCACAGCCATCTGGTTATGGACATGAAAGATGTTTCTGCATACATGGAAGAATTTTCTAATAGTTAATTATTTGTTCATTTACTTTAGGAACTACTCTTTTTTTTATTTTCAGCGATTTGTTTCCTTTTCAGACTTTGAATCCACATAGGACTTTATGCAGCAATTTTCTTATTGTGTTGGTGACTAATATTTTCAGAATATTCTTTATTCTTTAAGTCTAGAATTTTTTTGTATGCAGCTTCTGCCAAATCCTATTTTTGTTGAATATTCAGAAAACTATCATGATTGAAGTTCTCGATTTTTTTTTAGGTTTCAGCTGGGAGATTGCAATGACAAGTGGATCATTTGCCTGTGTCTTCTGTGGTTGTTTCTGTTGTTCATTTGTTTATTTCAAAAAGTTTTGTCTCTGATTGAGAAATGGTATTGACCAATGTTTCTACTTAGGGTATGATATTGCATTTATTATTTATATGTCATAAATTGACAAACACTATAAGCATGAGAAATGAATGTCTGCCTTGTTGGAAAAAAATCCATTGAATAGTTGACAAGTTGGTCAATGGAATACAGTAAATGTGTGGGTCTTTAGCAAAAGTGCTTTAGGGCAATATGTGGTCAATATCATTTCAGGCATTCTTTAAATGCAGATCTCTCCCAGGATTTTTGCCATCTGTAATATTTTTTCAATTATAATTATAGTTCCATAAATAATAATCACTTACTGTGAAGTGCTCCAAGTGGGACCTAGAATTAACATTAATAAAATCTAGCCTCACAATACAGCTGATATCTGAAAATTAGAACTTTTATAAGCACTGTAATTTGTTTCTTTTTATTTTTTTTGTATTGATAATTGAACCCAAAAGCATTCTACCTCTAAGCTTTACTTCTAGCCTTTTTTTTTAATGTTTTATTTTGAAATAGGTCGTGCTGGGTTACTGAGGGTCTCACTAAATTGCTGAGGCTGGCCTTGAACCTGCAATCCTCCTGTCTTAGCCTCCCAAGTATTGAGATTACAGGTGTGTGCCACCATGCCTGGCTGGGGTAATTTCTTAAAACATAAATATGGGGTAGCAGTCTAATGACTGGAGAGATCTATTTACTTGAAATCAGAAAAGCTTAATTAACTGTTCCTACATGTTAATTAACATGACCGTGAACAAGACACTTAGCTGAGAATGTTTCCTCATATGTTCAATAAGGATACACTTTAGAAGAAATGAGCTAGAAATATTGATTAGACAATATAACTTACAAAAATATTTAAATATCTATCTAAGCATACATGTGCGCGCGCACACACACACACACACACACACACACACACACACACTCTATATTGTAGGAAAGCAAAACCAAAACAGAATTATGTAAAAACAATCATCACATGTATTAAAGATATCAGGATTTATTTTAAATTATTTTAAAATAATTATTAAAAGATATTTTATGTAAGTGATATCACATCTGCATTTAAATAATGTAGGAGCTGGTGATGTAATAGATGCCATTTTAATGATTTTTTTACTTGATTTGTGGATGTACTTTCTAGTTAGGATAACTGGCATTTTTTGTATTTTGCTCATTACCCATCATAGTACCTGAAGGGCTTGTTGGAAACCTGACTTACAAGTCTGTTTCGTCAACTGCAATAAATGTAAGCTGGGTCCCACCACCTCGACCCAATGGCCTAGTCTTCTACTATGTTTCACTGAATTTACAGCAGACTCTTCGCCAAGTGAGACCACCTCTGATTACATACGAAAACAGCATATATTTTGATAATCTGGAAAAATACACTGATTATATATTAAAAATCACTCCATCGACAGAAAAGGGATTCTCAGATACCTACACGGCACAGCTCCTCATCAAAACTGAAGAAGATGGTAGGCTAGACCCTCTTATTGCCTCTTAAGTGGATCCTTGTTCTCTTCATTTATACTTTTTTCTTATAGGAAACATTATTCTTGTAATTAAATGGATTCTATTTGTTCTCAAGTGATTAGCTTTTCAATACACCCAGTTTAAGATTCTTAACACTGAAAATCTGCTAATAAAATTAAGTCCAATTATGATCAATTCTTTTTTATGTGAATTTGCTTTTCTTTCATTTAATATTCTCTTTTTCTTTTATAGTTCCAGACACGTCGCCAATAATCAACACTTTTAAAAACCTTTCCTCCACCTCAGTTCTGTTGTCATGGGACCCCCCAGTAAAGCCAAATGGTGCAATTATAAGTTACTATTTAACTTTACAAGGACCAACTGCAAATTATTCTTTTACTACTTCTGATAACTATATAATATTGGAAGAGCTCTCGCCATTTACACTATATAGTTTTTTTGCTGCTGCAAGAACTCTTAAAGGACTTGGTCCTTCCAGTGTTCTTTTCTTTTACACAGATGAGTCAGGTAAGCCAGAATCTGCACTTCTTCAAATGGTTTCCTTGTCCCAGCTCTGACTCTTGCTCTCTAAGGAACAACATGGAAAATGAAAGAATATCTGTTGACTATTATTCATCTACCTTGCCAATTTTTTTCCTGATCCAATTTTCAGAATTATGTTTTCTCCTTAAAGCTACTTGGAAGCAACTGTGATCTGAGTATGAAAACACAATTACTTCTAGCATTTGTTTCTGAACTTAAAAAATATCATTAAAAAAATCTCTCTTAATTGGTGTTTTCAAGAAGCTACAGTCACCATTCTATTTCAGTGCTACAAGTTTTATGAATAAAGGTTTTATAATGTGTTTTCCTGCAGCGCCTTTAGCACCTCCTCAAAATTTGACTTTAATCAACTGCACTTCGGACTGTGTATCGCTAAAGTGGAGCCCGAGTCCTCTTCCAGGCGGTATTGTTAGTCTCTATAGTTTTAGAATTCATGAACATGAAAGTGATACTATATTTTATAAGGTAGGTTGATTGTAACAGTATATGTTTATTAAAAAATTTTTGAAATTTAGTTAAAATCTTTTGATGTGCAGGTGGAAAAGTGCTGCTTTAAATAGAAATGATCTTTAAAAATATTTTTTTTTCCCTAAAACTTAAGGATGCTTGAGGAAAAACATGAGAAAACATTTGCTAGATATGTAAGCCAAATACTTCCTAGAGCAATTTGCTTAGATCTTTAACTTCTAGATATCTGCAATATAAAAACTAATTGCACATTTTGTTAATGCGGGAATGGATATAGTATTTTTTTATCTTATTTAAAATTTGTTATAAAATGCAAGAATCCTTTTTATTTTAGTTATAAGGTGAATCCTTATTTGCCAAAAGAATTTATACTAGACTTTTTGTTTGCTTGTTTTTTTGGTACTGGGGACTGAACTCAGGGGCATTCTACCTCTGAGCTACACCCCCAGTCCTTTTTTTATTCTTTATTTTGAAACAGGGTCTTACTAAGTTGTGGAGGGCTACTAAATAGCTGAGGCTGGCCGCATATCCGGATCCTCTGGTCTCAGCCTCCCAAGTATTGGAATTACAAGTGTGTACCACCACACCCAGCTAATGCTAGACTTTTGATGATATTTTCTGATAGCAAATGATACTCCACTAATTAATCTTTTAAGATAAGTTCTTATTCTTTTACTTTCAATGTTATTTCACTTATAATCCTAAATATCCCTTTCCTCTTCCATTTTTAGGATCCAGAACCAATTAAAAATACCCAAAGAATCAGTGTAACAAAGGTTCTGAGACATATGTGTATGATTTCTAGCATTTATTGCCCAAATATGTTATAATTATTTAGTATTTATTTAAGAAAACTTTAGTTTTATTTTTTTTCCAAATCAAATTGTGAGTTGTTGTTATTTAGTAACAACAAGAAAATTGCAAAAAATGCATAGTAAGCATCTTAAACAGTATTATAAGTATTAGAATTTATTACTATGGTAAATCAGGTTTTTCACAGATATGATTTATTTTAATACACTTCTGTTGATGCATTGTAATTATACCTTATACTGAGATTCAAAGTGATGCAAACCTACATGGTAAATCATTTTTATAGCATGTGCTGTTTATAAGGTGAATAGAGGGAATCAAAAGCAGTGATTAAAGATATGTCATAAGGCACAATTACTTTCTTTCTGGAAACCAAGATATTATTTTAAAAATGTGATAGACTGAGCAGAATTTGAATTACATTACTTCATAAGTGTGCAATCTGTTTCCCAGAAGTGTGAAATTATATTAATGACACTAAGCCTCTAGCTCTCTATTATCTATCCCTGATTTCATCTGAACATTTTACCATTTTTTTTATCTGCTTTGTCTATATAGGCTATGGGAAATAGCCAAAGGGAAAAGTAATAATTTTCTTAGAGTAATCACATTACTAGGATAATCGTGTATGCGAATTAGAGTGTGGGTGCATAAATATGATCCTAACTCCTTAGAATGGCAATCTATAATGTAGACACCCTTAGCAGAGTGCTGAAACAAGAGCTTGTACAGCAAATTACCTGGTTCAGACCGTGTCTTTGAGACACTGTGATGTATCAAGAGAATTGCTCAACCTCTTAAGACTCAGTTTCTTCAAGTGCAAAGTAGGTGTTATAAAGATGCATACATTAAACAAGTGACTATTATAAGGGAAAATTCTATATAAAATGTTGAAAACAATTCCAGGCCTATGATAAATGTTAGCTCTTATTGCTGTTGTAGTACACAGATTAACAAAGAACAACAACCAACAACAAAAAATCCAGCATCATAATAGCATTGAGCATGAAATGACAGTGAACTATTATCTGAATATAATTATGATGTTTTTAAATATTCTGTTTTTCAGTAGAAATGTTACCATTAATATTTCACTAGTAGCAAAAAACATAATCTCTATGCCATAAAGGATTAAATTCACCATTTTGGGGAAAGGGTAATTTTATTTTTAAATTATGCTACTTTCAGTTACTTTTTTATATTCATATTCTCTTCCATTAGTTTTCATAATCTTTCTTTTTTCTTTCAAGTTCCTTTAAATGTACTCTTATGGCATTTTTCTTTTTAAAATTTTTATTGGTGCATTGTAATTAAGCATCATAATGGGATCATGGTGGTACATTCACGCACGCACACAGCATCACTTGATCTGTTTGTCTTTCCCCCTTCCTCTCTCCTCCTGTTCCCCACCCTCTCCTTCCTCCTACATGATTGTGAGATTCATAGTGATATATTCATATATGTACATAAGATTACTTGGTCTGTTTTCTTCTCCAAATCTCCCTTTCTTCTTCCCCCATTCTGTTTCCACTACTCTATTGTGCTCTCTCGCCTCCTTTTCCTGAGGTTCTCTTTCTTTCCTATTTTTCTCTTTGGATTCCATAAATGAGAGGAAAACGTTCAGACCTTGCTTTTCTGAGTCTGGCTGATCTCACTTAGCATGATGCTCTCCAGTACCATTCATTATCCTGAAAATTACATGATTTTGTTCTTTATGGCTGAGTAAAACTCTATTGTGTGTATATACTACATTGTCTTTATCCACTTATGGGCTGATATCATAACTTGGTTATTGTAAATTGTGCTGCTATAAACATGGATATACATGTATAGTATTACTAAAGTCTGATTTTGTTTCTTTTGTAAAGGTAAAAAGAAATGGTATACCTGGGTCACATGGTGCTTCAATTCCTAGTGTTTTGAGGAACCTTTATACTGATCTCCATAGTGGTTGTACTAATTTACAATCCCACCAAAAATGTATAACTATTCCCTAACTTTATATCCTCACCAACATTTATTACTTTTACAGCTACCTGATCATTCACATAGGTGCCAAAAACATTTGTTGGAGAAACAACAGCCTTTTCAACAAATGGTGCTGGAAAAAAAAAATGGATAGTCATATGTAGAAGAATAAACTAGATACCTATCTCAGACCTTACATAAAAGCCAACTCAAAATGGATCAAAGACTTAGAGATTAGACTAGAAATTTTGCAATTACTAGAAGAAAACATAGGACCAACTCTCTAACATATAGGCACAGGCAGAGATCCTCGATAAGGTCCCTAAAGCTCAGAAAATAAAACTGAGATTCAACAAACGGGATGGCATGAAATTAAAAAACAAGATGATGTGTGCCTATATGAATGTATCTCTTTGAATCTCATTAGAATGTGTAATTACAATGTATCAATAAAGTATAAAGCAAGATTTTTAAAAAAAAACTTCACAGCCAAGGAAATGTTTTCTAACATTTAGTTTACTGCATTTGCTTTTTTCTCTCTACTTAGCTTTCACTCCTCATGTGTTCTATTTTCCTTTCTCTTTCGTCTCTCCCTACATATTGACAGTATCATTTTCTATTATTTTCTCTTTCTATTTTTCTTCTTTCAAATTATATATAGTTTTATAGAAGCAGAATAATTCCAGAACCACTCCAAATATTACTGCTATCTCTTGTCAATTTACAGTGGTCCACGGACAGTGAAATCAATAAGTAACTTGAGTCACTACAAGACGTCCTAAAAGAAATTACCTATCTAGTAAAAAGTTCTATAAAACTTACTCTTGTATAAATCTCTTCACTGTCCTATAAGCTACTCTCACAACTTTCATTTGAATCTCTTGGGTTCAGTTATTTCTGTAGGTATTAGATCTTCCTAACTAAAATTAAGTTTACTTTGTTTGTGTTTAATTTCTTCTCAGTCAACACTTGTTTGTAGATTTCTCTAGGTAATATAAAATTTTCCTGATGGCTGGACCATGTCTAATATGTCTTTAAAATCTCTGGGTCATCCATTAATATGCTTTGCAAGTGGTTAAGTGTAAAAGAAAGAGAGGAAATAAGATGATACATTATCTCCCTAAAGTATTCTTGTTAAATTTCTGCTACTAAAATGTTTAATAAACAATTAACATGGTTTATAGTTTGTCAGATATAATATTCCTAAACTTACACTAGATAGGATTCAGCCAGCACTACCTCCATGCTGCATCCCCAGCTCTATTTATTTTTTATCTTGAAACAGGGTCTTGCTAAGGTGCTAAGAGACTCGCTAAGTTACTGAGGCTGGCTTCGAAGCTGCGATCCTCTTGTCTCAGCTTCCCAAGTACTGGGATTATAAGTGTGGGCCACCATGCCTGGCTGGCACTTATCTTTTTATGAAAACTTTGTACTCGATAAATTTTTTCATGACCAAGTATATTCTATGGTCAATTGTTTTGTTCCTTTTCTCATTTACCTAAAAAATTGTGTGAAATTGGAAATTTGGGAGTCATTTGGGAAAACTCCCAATTTAAACTTAGTGGAAGCAGAGATTTTGCTTTAATTCACTGCTTTATCTCTCATGCCTCACACAAAGCAGGCATGCTAGATGAATTCAGAAAAAATCAAGTATTGCTGAACAAACACAAATTGGATTTGAATTAGAAATTTTAATTTTAGAAAATATAAGAGAAATAATGTATATATAATTTCCATTAAAAATCAGAGAAACAAGGTAAAAAGCAAAATGCTTTATTTTTTAAAAAGTGTCAATTGTCAGATGCCTCATGGCAAAGAAGGTGCCCAAATTCATCCTTGTATCATAAAGCTGAACACACCCTATGGAATAAAACAAATGTCCACTAAATCATCAGTTAAATATGCAAAGAATAGCTTCATGGTATTAAAATATTTCATCTATTTGCAATCAAATTTTTGATGATGCACTGTGATTAAGAATCTTTTTATTTTGTTGTGTTTTGCTTTTCAGAATATTTCAGGTTTTCAAACTGAAGCCAAACTTTGTGGACTGGAACCAGTCAGCATCTACTCTATCAGCCTCTCTGCATTTACCAAAGTGGGCAATGGCAATCAGTTTAGTAACATAGTACAATTTACAACTCAAGAATCAGGTTAGCACAGTTTTTAAGCCTGACATGTTTCTGTAAAAAAAAAAAAAAAAAAAAAAAAAAAAGCAATAACAACAACAAAAATACACTTTTCACATATGTACACATGGCAAATGTTAGTGCATTTCCCTGTGTGTTTATGTGATAAAGTATCATTATTTAATACTTCACTCCAAGAGAAGTTATATTTCAGTGCTTTAATTATAGTCTGGGTTTTTCCTTTTGAACTCAGAAAGTTGAAATAAAAGATGAGTTTTGTAATGAAGTAGGCTTCTGGACATCTGTGAAAATTTCCTAATTCTTAGGATTATGAAACATCTGGGAAAACAAGGGGGAACAAACTAGCAGTCAACTTCTAACAGATTGATTTAGATTTTTATGAAACATTTCTATGATTTTCTTTTTTTATTGGTGCATTATAATCATATATCACAATGAAATTCAAAATAATAGAGGCATGCACACAGCACTTGGTGACCTTCCCCAGCTACTACCCTGCTCGCTCCCCTTTCCCATGCAGGATATTGAGGTTGGCATTGATAATTTTGTATATGTACATTGTGTTAATTTAAGTGTTTGTTTCATCAAATCTCTCTCCCCCCACTTTCTTCTCTCCCTTAGATCCCCTCCATCACTGCACTAGAGTTTCTCCTCTTTTGTTTGAGTCCCTTTTGTTTCCTAAATTTTCCCTAGCTTCCGCATATGAGGGAAAACATATGACTCTTCATTTTTTGTGTGTGACTGACTGATCTCACTTTGCGTAATATTCTCTAGTTCCATCCATTTCCCTGAAAATGACATAATTTTGTTCTTTTTGTGGCTAAGTAGAATTCTACTGTGAGTATGTCCCTTAATTTTATAATCCATTCAGTTGCTGAAGTACATCTCATCTGTTTGTATAATTCAGCTAATGTGAATTGTGCTGCTGTAAATGTAGATACACATGCATTACTATAACATTCTGGTTTCAATTCCTTTGGAAAGATACCCAGGAGTAGTATAGCTGGGTCATATGGTAGATCCATTCCCGGTGTTCCAAGGAATCTCCACACTGATCTTTTCAGTGGGGATTTAATCAATAATTGCTAAATGATTGAAATTTCTCATGCCAGTCATTTTTTCTTAGTACTTCCTCTTGTTTTATTGACTCTCTACATTAAGATTGGAGATCACTTAATGCTGAATTCATTTATGTATAAATTGAGCATTTTTCATAGTATGCCTATAAGATAGGACAAACAAACTGTATTGACAGTGGATAAAAGTGCATTCTCTGAAGTCAGTGTCTTGATTTGAATTTGAGCTCCATCACTTACTAGTTATATAATCTTGGCAAAGTCTCTTGACTCTTCAGAGCCTTTAAACTGAACTCATCCTTAACTGATAAAAGTGCACATTAGCCTCAGCTATCTCATAACATTGTGGTAAAGAATATTTGGAAAGACCAATTTAAAGCCATTATTAAGAGTGTTGAAGGCACAGTAAACAGTAAATTTTGCTGTTGCCATCATTCTCATGTTACAGATGAAATGGCCAAAATTCAGATAGACTAGTTAGAAAGAGTTTAAAAGTTAGTGAAGAATGTAGATAGGCATCAGCTTTCTTTGTGCTAGCAAGAATGACGGTGACTGTAGGAAATGCTGTTATGAGTGGTAGTATATAAAAGAATTCAATATATAAAGAAAACCTTTTTGACAATATTCATATATGAGATTAATAAAAATCAAGGCTAATGCTATAGAAAATGCTCTATAAGTCAATACACATTTTTATCAGTAAAATAAAATTCCACCAAATTCTATGTTATGGCTGGTTAAATAATAGAAAAATGTCACATTTAATGACTATAATATCACAGCTTAATTATTTGCCTTGTGGTTCACAGAGTCAGTGAAATAGATATTCATGAGACCCAGGCTTATAAACTAAGTTTAAGCAGCTGTCAGTTGTCTTACATTAACTTATTTATGAAAATATTGTTACCCCTAAAATAATTTTATTTAGCAAAAATGACATAATTAAATAATTGACTATATTTTATAATATGTGTAAATTTTTAACTTTGGGCATGTTTTTCTCTTAAGTTCCAGATGTTGTGCAGAATGTACAGTGTACAGCAAATAACTGGCAGTCAGTTTTAGTGACGTGGGAGCCACCCAAAAAAGCAAATGGAATAATTACGCATTATACAGTAACAGTTGAAAAGAATTCTACAAAAGTCTCTCCCCAGGACCACATGTATAATTTTGTAAAACTTCTTGCCAACACTTCATATGTCTTTAGAATAAGAGCCTCAACCTCAGCAGGTGAAGGCAATGAAAGCACATGCAACGTCAGCACATTACCTGAAACAGGTAACTAATGCAAAACAGGTAACTAGCCTGAAACTTTTAACTGTTTGTGGACAGTGTCATATGATTTTCAATATCATGTGTAATCTTCATAGCACATTGTTTTGGTCAACATTCTCATTGCTGCAAGCCAAAAATAACTGACCACACAACTTAGTAGAAGGAAGATTTATTTGCTCACAGTTTTTTGGAGATTCTGGGGTCCAATCCACATCAGGCTGGGTCAGCAGAGCTCAGAGCATCGTGATGGGAAGCAGAGAGAGGGATAAAGCAAGAGAGAGAAAAGCAAACAAGGGAATCCAAAGAAAAAAGGACAGTCCTCAAGAGTACACCCCTAAGGACCCACTTTCTCCAACCACACCTCAACTGCCCAGGTTACCACCCAGTAAATTCTTTAAAGTGGCTTTATTTACTGATGAGATTATAACCCTTATGACTTAATCACATAAACTGTGAGCATTAGTATATGAGCTCTTCAGGGCACATTTTATATCTAATGATAACACAATTTTATAAAAAAATGCAGCACCTGCTTCCCTACCCATGTGCTACCTGAGTCTAGATGTGTAGTACATTGACCCTTCACAACACTGGGATGCTGAATGGAGGGAAAACAGGTAGGAATTCTTTTTACTACATTTTTACAAATATAAAACCCTCCAACTTATTGAAGTATGCTTTATCATAATTTAAAGGAAGAAATGAACACTTTTTAGTTTTTTCCCAAATTGTTATTTAGATTTTTATTGATGCACTATAACTATACACTACTGTGATTATGGTAGTGTAATTCATTGTGACATGTTCTTCCATACACATAATAATTTGATCATTTTCGTTCCCCATGGCCTCCCTGTTCCCTCCTCTCTTCCCTCCCCCATACTACCTCCTCTACTGGTTTTCCTTCTATTTTCCTAAGATTCATCCCTTACCCCCCTTTTTTTTCTGTAGTTTTCACATATGAAAGAAAATATATGACCTTTGGCTTTTTGACTCTGGCTTATTTTATGTAACATAATGTCTCCAGTCTCGACCATTTTCCTGCAATTGACACAATTTTGTTCTTTCTTATGGCTGAATAAAACTTCACTGTGTATGCTATTGTGTATATATTCCACACTGTGCCTCTGTGTTATACTGTTGATTCCGTATTATCTTCTGTGAGTTACAAAGTTTTTGGTCTAATTCCTTGGTCTTTAATACACTTCAAGTTGACTTTTGTGCCCTGTGAGAGACATGGGGATAGTTTTATTCTTCTACAGATGGATACCCTGTTCTTCAAGCACCATTTGTTTAAAAGGTTGTTGTTGTTTTTTTCCCTCCAAAGTATATTTTTAGTGCCCTTGTCAAAGATCAGATGACTGTATCTATGTGGGTTTGACTCTGTATCTTCTATTTTATCTCATTGGCCTATGTGTCTGTTTTTATGCCAGTATTTAACTTTTTTTGTTACTATAGTTCTGTAGTATAATTTCAAATTGGATGTTGTGATTCCTCCAGCATTACTCTTTTTGTTAACAATTGCTTTGGGCATTCTTGGTCTTTCATTCTTCTGTATGAATTTTCCAACTGCCATTTCTAGTTCTGTAAAGAAGGTCATTGCTATCTTTCTTTGTGTGTGTGTGGTACTGAAGATTGAACCCAGGGGCATTCCACCTCTGAGCTACATCCCTAGCCCTATTTTTTATTCTTTATTTTGAAAAAGGGTCTTGAAAGACATCATTCTAAGTCCTTCAGGATTTTTAGGGTTTCTGTTGATAAATCAAATCTTATTGTGATTTGTTTACCTCCAAATATGACCTGATATTTTTCTCTTGAGGCTTTTAAAATTCTATGCTTCTCTTGTATATTTGACATTTTAATAGAAATGTGTTGTAAAGAATTTCTTTGTTTATCATGTCTATTTGGGGCTCTACATGTCTACTGTATCTGGATGTCTGTCTCAGTCACAAGGTTTGGAATTTTTTCTGCTATTATTCTACTGAAAAAGTTATCAATGTCATTAGCCTGATCGTTCGTTGATTCTAATGATTTTCAGGTTTCTTCTCTTAATGTTGTTCCCAAGCTCTTATGTATTCTGTGTTCGGTTTTTCTTTACTGCTGACTGAATGCTCAAATTTATATATCTTATTTTCAAGGCCTGAAATTCTGTCTTCTATATGATCTAATTTATTGGTGAGATTCTCAACTAGATTTTTTACTTAATTTGTTTAGTTTTTCATTTAAGTATTTATTTTTGGTTCTTTTTCAGAACTCGTATGTCTTTATTGGAATGCCTTTTCACATCCTGTATTATCTTTCTTAGTTTAGTTCTTAGATCTTTTAGTTTCTTTCTTTTTTTTTTTGTGGTACTGGAGATTGAACTCAGGGGCATTCTACCTTCAAGCTATACCCCCAGCCCTATTTTTTGAAACAGGGTCTCACTAAGTTGCGGAGTGCCTCACTAGATAGCTGAGGCTGGCCGCGAACCCGGATCCTCCTGTCTCAGCCTCCCAAATGCTGGGATTACAAGCATGAGTCACACACCTGGCTGCTTTTAGTTTCTTGATCATTTTAATAACTAATTAGTTGAATTCTTTAGGATTTCATCTAGTATTAGTGTTTTCAGTTTTTGGATGTCACAAACTTTAGTTGGCCACCTCTTCTCATGCTTTCTGACATCCTATATTTGCAAATCTTTTTAAATTGATTTCTTTTCCTCTTTTACATAGGGGTTCATTAGTGAGTAGTTATCTGTTTACAATAAACCCTGAGCTGGGTATTGGCTTTGACACATTCATAATAAAAATGTTAAGTTCAGCTACCTGTACATCTTTTTTTTTTTTTTTTTTTTTGCGGTACTGGGGATTGAACTCAGGGGCATTCTACCTCTGACCTATACCCCTAGCTAGCCCTATTTTTTATTCTTTATTTTGAAACCGGGTCTCATTAGGTTGTGGAGGGCCTCACTAGTTAGCTGAGGCTGGCCGCGAACCCAGCCTTCCTTATGCTGGGATTACAAGCGTGTGCCAGCACGCCCTGCTCCTACCTGTACATCTTTGAGAGAAATCAACAACAACAGTGGTATCTTAAAAGCAAACTATGTGTCAACTTATTCTATAAAATTTATTACCAATAATCTCTACAATACTATTAAAGAAGAAATTTTGTGAGAAATAGAAATAGTCTTGAGCCAGGCGTGGTGGTGCATGCTTGTAATCCCAGCATTTGGGAGGCTGAGACCGGAGTATTCGGGTTCGTGGCCAGCCTCAGCTACCTAGTGAGGCACTCCGCAACTTAGTGAGACCCAGTTTCTAAATAAAGAATAAAAAATAGGGCTGAGGGTATAGCTCGGAGGTAGAATGCCCCTGAGTTTAATCCCCAGAACCACAAAAAAAAAAAAATAGTCTTGAAAGATTAGGTTATTAGTGATATCATTCTAAATTGAATTGAAAGAGGGGATTAACATAAAGAAAAAGGAGAGGAAAAAAGAGAAAGAGTGTAAGACTAATGTTGCTTCCCCAGTAGTCCTAACACCTACACTAATATATCCTGTCCATCCATCTCATCTTTCCAACTCATTTTAATTGGATTGGTTTTAACATGTACGTATGAGTGTGTGTGTGTGTGTGTGTGTGTGTGTGTGTGTGTGTGTGTGTGTGTATGTGGTACTGAATATTGAGCTCAGGAGCATTCTATCTCTGAGCTATACCCCCAGCTCACTTGTTCTATCATCTATCTGCCTGTCTATCTATCTATCTCTCTGTCTGTCTATCTATCTATCTATCTATCATCATCTATCTATCTCATTTGAAACAGGGTCTCAGTAAGTTGCTGAAGCTGGTCTTGAATCTGCAATCCTTCTTTCTCAGTCCCCTACCCAGCCAAGTACTGGGATTATGAGTTTATGCCACCATGCTTGGTTTTTACATATGATTTAGATTGCTTATGCCCTGGTAGTTGAAGTTAATAGTGAGGGCTAGACATGAAGATTTGGGTTTCTGAAGCATAGAGATGAAAATGAAAGACACAATGTATAAGAGAACATTACAAGTGCTTTACTTTTTCTTGATTTCTACAAAATATACCTAAAATCTATCACCAGTTGGAATTTTTCTCTTCTCCAGCTTTACCATCTTATATGCCCACCCTGCATTTCCTTGTACAGTGGACGCCTCCAAATTTCATTCAGCACAATAGTTTTCATTTAGTCATAGAAAACATTAAGTGAGTACCTACTATGGGGCTGACAATTGACTAGATTCTCATCTTTAAACATACTTAACATGCTCTCACCATTGGATTGCTTTGCTTCCTTAAGCTGTATTTTTATTCTCCCTTCCTGTTCCACACAAATTGTATTTATTCTTCAAAGCCCAACTTAAATGTGGGGCCCTTATTAAAATTCTCAATTACTTTCCAGGCTTTACAAATACAGATTGCTGGACTTCATTCCAGGGTTGCTGAATTGCAGCTTCAAGTGATGAAGTATCTAAATTTATACATCTAAGCATCTCTACACATGTTGCTGACACTCTGAAGTTTGGCAAATTACTGAAATATCTAACTCAGGCACTTTTGAGGACATGCAAATAGTATTAGACAGGTCCATCAAGGGATAACAGGTGTTTTCTCAGTGGGAGGGGAGCAGATTCCTGTTATGTAGAGTCTGGGAGTAGGAAATATGTTCAAATCCAGGTAGGTGGTCTGTATCAGGGTGGTCTAGCACCAAGTAAAATGGTCTTGATCTTGAGACAGAAGCTAAATCTCAGAGAACTGGCATACAAAAGACGGGAAAATAATCCTGAAATAAATTAGAGAAAACAAAGCAGAGGGCATATTATTGAATACCCTGGTATTCGAAATGAAAGTTCAGTCAAAGGAATAAAGCAGAAATTCATATAGTAAAAATGAGACACATAGTCAAAGTTGCAATCTGCATTTCATATAGAGCCACTTGAATTTAAGGTCCAGATTTATGTAAAAAAGTTACCTAATTAGGAGTTTGGATTGGATCTTAATTCATGATGAAAAGACCACTTAAGTGGAGATTAAAGGGGTACTAAATTCAAGCAACTAATGAGTTATTAGACATCCTCTACTATGTTCTATGCTCCCCTTTACTACTAAAGACAATTGCTTCTGGGAGTTTGGACTTTCACCTTTCTGCAAAAAGTACTCATCCTTGAGGCCACCCTTTTAGTATCAAAATTTAGGGGTTAGGACTCAAATTTCTTCATTGAACACGATATATGGGTAATACAAAGCTGAAATTTGTGAACCATTAAGTTCTACTATAAACTGTTTGTAGGGAATATCTCTTATTTGTCTTTTTTTTAACTTGCAGTTTGTAGCAGAAAATCTATGCATTGTAAGCACTTAAATGTTTGTAGAAGGAAGATTGGAATTGTTTTCTTCTAAAATTCATTATTTTTACAAGGTTTTTTACTCCATTTCCATTTGTCTCTACATATCCATCAGGAAGAATTTTACTTTTACCCAGGCAAATGTAAAAAAATTAATTAATGAAAAGTACTTATATAAAACAAAAAATATTAATTTAACTTCAAAATATTTATTTTTTTCATGTTTAAAATGAAGTTGTGTCTGTAATATACAATTACATTTATGAATATAGTTATTATTGAGTGAATACTTCACTTTTATCTGGATTCACATGAACTGTTTATTGATGAGAGGTTAGTAAGGAGTAAGGAGTCATTGTTCAGAATGGAAGCAGTTTTGTGCTGTTGCAAACTTCTAATTTATGATGGGTCTAAGATTAGTCACAGTGTATAGCCAGCTCTGAGTCATTTTTGAAATAAAGTAAAATCAAGTTTGGCTCACTTTTTCACTGCCTTGTGTTTGACCTTAACATTCCTTCCAGGAATTATTGGGTATTTTTTTCAGTGTAAATTTGGTATATGTGGACATAGTTAAACATGTATCATGCTGGTTGAAGTTATGAGCAAATTAGTGTTTGGTTTCTAAACATTATCACAGTCAAACATATTGATATAGGGAAGTAAAAATGAAGGTCCCTCAAAGTTTATTTTTTAAGCATTTTATTTCAAAATGTGTCAAATGTAAAAATAAAAAACAATATATAGTCTGCATGCATGTTAGATAACTTTTAGAACCTAGAATTGGCTCAAAATGCATTTACTTATCCATATTACTATCAAATCTTAGTAAGTGTGTTGATTTAATATTGAGAAAAAACAATTTGATCTGTGTGGAAGACAATTTTAAGTGAGAACATAAGTTCAAACATAAGTTCAAATCTCTTCCAAGTTCCATAATTTTTTATTTGTGTATTGCAGTTATACATCATAGTGAGGTTCCATGTGATAAAAACATAGATACACACAGCTCTTTCTCTACACATTCCACCTTACTTCCCCTTCTCTCCCACCATATAATTAGCAAAATTAGTAGTAATAAATTTACATATTGCCATAGTATTATTTCAACTGTTTCTAAGTTATACATATATATATGTATACATACACACACATATATATATATATATATATATATATATGTTTTTTGTACTTTGGATTGAACCTAGGGGCATTCGTTCTAAGAGCTACATTCCTAGCCCTTTTTATTTCTTATTCTGAAAAGCGTGTCACTAAGTTACTGAGGGTCTTGCTAAGTTGCTGAGGCTGGCCTTGAACCTGCAGAATATACCACACCATGCCCAGTTCCAAGTTTTATAATTTAAAATCAAAAGAGGAAAATAAACTACATTCATCAGATGCCAAAAACTTAATTGAGGAAAAGTAAAATATATAGTTTTGGTTTTTATGAGTGTTCTTTTCGGTAATTATTTCTTAATTATCTTTTTGTCCAATGAGAGGTAACAGCTGCATATATATGCAGGAAACCACTGGAAATCCATGAAATTGCAAATGTATTGATAGTGTGGGAATATGCTTAATTTCCCTTATTTTTTCTATTCTCATTTCCTTAAATTTCCTTGTACTGTTTACCAACATGTATGTAAACTCTCAGTCTTCTTCTACTAAGCCATATCCCTTCTACCACCAGATACCTAAAAACAGCATAAGAAATGAATTTCTTGTGCACTTACTGGGATCCGTTTTGTGGACTTCTGCAAGTAATGCAGAGATTACTAAGAAAACAATGATTATGGATAAATCTTCTCTTTATTAACTAGCTTGTTTCTTAAAATATTTATGTCATTTATGAGAATTTATACCATTCTTGTACTACTTAGTGCATTGAATATGGGTCATAAAATAATTATGTTTTCAAATTAATGCACTGATTCAAAAATTCACTTTTTTATTATTTTTTTTTTTTGTGTGGTACTGGGGATTGAACTCAGGGGAATTCTACCTCGGAGCTATACGCCCAGCCCTATTTTTTATTCTTTATTTTGAAACAGGGTCTCACTAAATTGCGGAGGGCCTCACTAGGTAGCTGAGGCTGGCTGCGAACCTGGATCCTCTGTTCTCAGTCTCCCAAATGCTGGGATTACAAGCATGTGCCACCATGCCCGACTCAAAAATTCACTATTTAAAACTTATATCCAACTTACATTGTTCTCCTTACATATCTTTGGAATTTAGATGAGCAATCAAGAATTCAGGAAAATTGTATGATTGTTTGTTCTTAAGAGAGTGAACTGATATAGTCTATTTACTAGTGTGTGATTGCTAAAAACACACAAACACACATACATACACAAACACACAATGTTATAGTTCCCTGTCAAGAGTCAAGATCAGAGAGGAATAATAGCTATTATACTACTAATAAAATTGAAATTCAGGTGTTTTATAAAGTAGCTTTCATTCAGACTTCATTACTAAGTATAATAGTTTTCTTAAGAGTGTTTATCAGCCAGGTGTTGTGGTGCACACCTGTAATCCCAGTACTTGGGAGGTTGAGATAGGTTCTCAGGTTCGAGGACATCCTTAGCAACATAGTACAACTCTCAAAAATCCAGTGAGACCCTGTTTCTAAACAAAAAATAAAAAGTTCTGAGGTGTAGTTCGGAGGTAAAATATCCCTGGTTTCAATCCCCAGTAGCCTCCGTAGCACACACTGAGAGAGAGAGAGAGAGAGAGAGAGAGAGAGAGAGAGAGAGAGAGAGAGAGAGAATATCAGAAGATAAGACATATCCTTTTTACACTTCTTGTAGTACCACTAAAATTGACTAACATGTACTAATTATTGCTTGCTAAGCAGACTTGGGGTTCAAGATCCCAGTTTGAGTGCCAGATGACATTGAGGACCTCTGTGTTGTACATACATATAACTGCACTTTTTAATGTAATATCCAGTCATACTAAATGCATAGAAAGCAATTAAATGTAAACTTACATAATGTTTGTCAGTTTTGTGACTTGAAGATTGAATCATAGTAATTGAGAAGAAATAGATTTCATTGAAGGATTAATTAAAGAGGAGGAATATAGTTTGGCTATTGCTTCCTGGTTTTTTTCAGAAATGCTTTATAAGACAGACTTAAAATCAACTAAAATTATTAAAAACAAAAAATTGGTATTTGTCTGAAACCTTGAATTTCATAGGCAGGTATATAAATTTTTACTTTGATTATCTGATATAGACAATATGGCCAAATTTTCTAAATATTCTCTTTCATTTTTCCTCAGTATGACATGAGAAAATGAAAATGTTAGTTGTATGTATCAAAGCACATTTGTTCTTTTTATTTGAAGTATCTTGATGATGGGAGTTAGGGAGATCAAAAGAGTATGAGTAAGCTAAAGCACTTATAGTAAGCCACCCTGTGGTATCCTCACTATTCATAAAAGTAGTGAGGTTAGTAAAGAAGAGTAAACAGAACTTAAGATATAGTAAGAGAAAACACATAGTGGAGAAAGAGTGTAGTATAAGGGGTCAGGATGAGACACATGCCTGACTAGAGTTTAGGGTGGTTTTTAGAAAGAGACTTGAACACCCTAATGCACATGATGTACATTCAGAAACATATCAATGTCAATCACTAAGCTGAACATGAGAAGGAGGGAGGGGGTAGGGAATGAGGTGGGAATTGGGGAAGAGTCAAATGAGTGCTGTGTGCATGTATGTCTCTATCAGCTTGTACCTCATTAAAATGTATGATTGCAATGCATCAATAAGAAATAAAATAAAAAAAGAAAGAATTGAAGGGAAATTTGGAAGACTTAAGTGGAATTCACTCTGTTTTTAGTGACAGTACAAAAGTTTTAATATAATATAATGGAATATTGGATATTTTGTTATAATAGGAAACAACATAAGTGATTTTTTAAAATAGTGATTATATTTTGGTCATTTTCCTGAACATATCATTAATCTCTTTAGATGAAGAAATGTTTGCATATTACATATTTACTGAGTCTCCTAAGTCAGAAACAATAAAATCTCCAACATTTCAAAGAGCCTATAGACTCTTTCAACCCAGAATTCTTTTTCTGGTGGTATATTTGTCTCTTCTCTTACCTTCTTCAAATTTGTCTTTAAATGCCTTTTATTTAAAGAGATTCTGACTCATTTGCCATTGTACTTACCCCCGCTACCTTTTTCTACTTTCCCATATTGTATTATGTGTACCACTGTCTGAGGCTCTGTCCTAACTGTAATGTGTACTGCAATGAATTTTTCTTTATTCTCACTTACTTCCATTGCCCATAAAAGTGTCTGGCCTACAGTTATATTCAACAAATATAAATTCATTATGAATGAATGAATCAGTCACTCAATGCTAGACTTCCAAGAGTAATAAGCACACAGCAGACACTCAATATGCATACACTGGGTGCCTTAAGTGGAAATCGCAAAATTATTTTTGGACAGCTTTATAGTAAAGCATGTACCCAGGAGATATTTAACTGTTTTTATAAATAGTTACTACTAACATGTAGTTATAAGAAATAATAGGGAAATTCTATGCCCCCTTTATCCAGTTCCTCTCAGTGGTAACATCGTGTAAGACTATCTGCAGCCAGCATAGCTATAGTCAAGATAGAGAATAGTTCCATCAGGATAACCCTTTTCCAATTCCTGTTTGCCATCTGTCAGTTTCCCTCATCCTAAGCTACAGCCGCTACCTAGTCTTCATTTTCTATAATTTTGTCTTTTTAAGAATGTTGAACAAATAGAATTTGGACAGGAGACTGAAAAAATAAACGGGCCAAATTCAATTTTTAAAATGTACTTTTATTGGTATATGATAATTATACATTGTAATGAGGTATAAAGTGATAGGAAAGGAGCATACATGCACACAACACTTTTTGGGCTCTGAAGGGAAAAAAATCAATTTTTAATGAACAGTATGATGTGCCTTTTCCCCATGCAGTGCCTCCGGGGTCTGGCCCAGTCTTGAGCATACTCCAGCCCCAGTAGAGAACTTTCCTTTTACAGGTTCAGTGTGTCAGTGTGTCAGGAGCTCTTTACATGAGATTAGCAAAGGTCCCATGTGGAAATTTTAAGGTTTGGAGGCAAGTTATTTTTCTAACACTAATAGACAAAGGCAGGTATATGAAGAACATTATGTTTTTTTTTTAAATTTTAAGGTAATAAATAAAAACCATAAATATTCTGTATGTTAATGGGATACCATGAAATGTTTTGATGCATGTATATATTGCATAACATTTAAATCAAGTAAAACATATCTGTCTCCTCAAAAATGTATCATTTATTTATAGTGAAAAATTTCAAAATATTTTCTTGAAATGTACATTACATTATTGTTATCTATACTCAGCTTACTATGTAGTGGTATATCAGAGCTGTTTACTTCCATCTAACTATAACTTAGTTCCTGTTGATCAACCTTTATACCCCTCAGCCTCCGGTAACCATCATTTGGCTCTTGGCTTCTATGAGATCAACTTTTATAGATTCTGCATATAAGTGAGATCATGTAATACTTATCTTTCTGTACCTGGCTTATTTTACTTATATTATAATCACATCCAATGTTCATCCTATGTATTGATTCATATTCTGTGCGTAGAAAAAATTTCTATGTTTAACATAATAGCTACATATGGAACAATCAACTGTTATAACTTAGGTAGCCATAAAATATTAATATATAATGTGGACTAAGAAGGCGTTTTAAGTCATAATTATGCTGACATGCACAGCCAAAACTCCTAAAATAAAAACTGCAGTGCATAAATAATAATTTAAAATGCACACATACATAGACACAAACTCTTACACAAATACTTTTAACAGAACTGTGTGTGGTGAAACTCTGCATTTATTGAGAACCATTGAAGGTATATTTTGCTAATCTGATATTTTTGTTTGAAAAATCTATTGCCATAGGGTAAAGGTGTTTATTGGATAAGAAAAGAGAAAAATATGCTATGTCAACCAGAAAGTTTCAAGTTATATGTAAATGGACCTACATCAAAAAAATAAAAAAAGATAAAGATAAAGAAAAAAGAAAAAGCTACAAAATTTAACTGAGCTATGTTATCAAACCAGTTGTAAAAAGCATATGCAACTATTGCTTGAATTCAAAGCTAATATTCACATATGCAAAAAAACAGCCAAACAAAAACTTCAGGACACATAGTTGATTGGCCTTGTTGTATATTGCTGCATGATCTTATCAGGTGAACTTTATGAATTTCTCTGCTAGTTTCCTGTTAAGGATTTGCTCATATCTTGCCACATTTTGTCTTATTAGTGTTTTAAGACATACATGGTACTCCAACTTGTGGGAGGGCAAAGGTAGTCTCTCTCTTCTTTATCCAGGAGAGACCTGGAAAAGTAGGTCATGTGAGTGCTGTGGAACCAGGTTGGTTTTTCCAAGTACATGCTTCATTCTGGTTAAGAACAATTTATAATGGTTTCTACCTCTGTTAATGACTATCTTCTTGTTTTGTATTCTGAGCAATCTGCTCTAGCTGGAAAGGACAGTATGCTGCCAGGAAGGATGGGCTACAAAATAAGAGCCCGAGTATGAAGCAGGGTTGGTAGAGTTGCCAGAAGTGAACCAGGCAGATGCTCAGTGCTGCAGCCTCAGAAAGCTTAGCAGCATTCTCTTCATCTCCATGGTAGCCGCCAATGTTAGGAGATGGTCTTGCCATGTCACTGAGGGGCCAGGAGCCAGTAAGGGATGATGAGAAAACTGCTACCCACTGCCAGCCACTCAGTGGACTTCATGAGCCAAGCTGTTTTCCCACAACTCATTGAGTTCTAAGAGCTTTTTGTAGAGTCCTTAGGATTCTCTATATAGACAGTTATTTATAAAGAGGGACCATTTATTCCCTCTTTTCTGATGTCTATACCCTTTTCTTGCTTTACTAGCTAGAACTTTAGGTTAATGTTAAATGAGAGCAGTGAAAGGGGACATCCTTACTTTGTTTCCCATCTCATGGGGATAGCATTCATTTCTTTTGAGATTACATCTTATGCGGAGTCATAGGGGTTTGGTAGATACTCTTTATCAAGACAAGGACATTCCACTCTGTTATATTTTTCTGAGAATTTTTAGAATGAATATTTGTTGGGTTTTGCATTAATTGTTTGTGTGATATTTCTTCCTTCACTTGAAAATATGGTGAGTTTCACGGATCGTTTTCTAATTAAACCACCCCTGAGTTCTGAGAGCACCCCCACTCCCCCACATATTATATATGTTTACATATTACTATTTTAGTTTATTTTCTGTTGTTATGATAAAATACCTGAGTCCAGGTAGTTTATAAAGAATAAATTGTTTGGCTCATCATTCTGGAGACTGAGAAGTCCAAGGTGATAGGTGCAGCATCTCTTTGTCAACTCGTGAGGACCTTCTTTCTGTTCTAGAACATGGCAGAGCCCATCACATTTCAAGACAGGGCAAGAAAGCTGTCTTTGGTCTTTCTTTCTCTTCTTACAAAGCTACTGATGTCATCATGTTGGCAACACCCTCATGACCTTATCTTATCTTAATTACTTCCCAAAGGTACCACCTCTAAATACAATTAACCTATGAATATAGGGATTAAGTCTCCAATATGTGAACTTTGAAGGATACATTCAAGTAATACCATTACTGATTTCTATTTGTAAATATTAAGAATGTTTATCTATATTCATGAAAGACATTGACCTCTCTGTTTCTGCACAGTACTTGTCTAGTTATTATCTAAGAGTAATACTAGTTTCATATAATGAGTTTCTTTTCATTTCTGGGGCTGATTGTGTAGAATTTGTGTTAATATTTAAATCATTAGGCCAATTCCCCAGTGAAACTATCAGCATCAGCATAGGATGTCTTTTTGGAGAGTTTTAGAATTATGTTTATGTGCTCACAGGATGCAAAGTTGGAGCTGAAATATATCTTAATTCAAGTTGGGTGATTTTTTTTTTTCTTGGGACTGGGAATTAGACCCAGGAGCATTCTACCTCTGAGCTATATTCTCAGCCCTGTTTTATTTATTTTTTTATTTTGAAATAAAATTTTGCTAAGTTGCTAAGGGACTTGTTAAGTTGCTGAGGCTGGCCTCAAATCTGCTATTCTCCTGTTTCAGCTTCCCAATAAACCAGTTTTTAAAAGTAGTACTTATAAATAATATGGGGGTCAAGAAAAAAACTCTCAAGTGAAGTCAGTGAGGAGAGAAAAGCTTACAGTACTAAATAAATATATATTAAAAAGAAAATAAATCAATAATTAAATCCCCCTGAAAATCTATAAAAGGAAGAGGAAGCTAAGCATAAACTATACAGTAGGAATAAAGCCTAGACATCAATGAAATTATGAACAAAAGCTGTAGGAAAAATCAACGAAACAAAGAACTGATTCTTTGAAAGCATAAATAAAATCAATAAACCTCTAGCAAGCCTGGTGAAGACAAAAAGAATAAAATTACACTCTTAAGGACTAAATTCAATACAGACATCATAGACATTCAAAAGGATACTAAATGAATACTGCAGACAACTTCACACTAATAAATTTTATAGAGTTTAAACTTTAGATAAAAATTGACTCATGCTTCAAAAAGTACAACTCTGTGGTTCATTATTAAATAGATAACAAAAATTCCTGTAAATTTTAGAGAGATTACAACAGGTTCTGTTTTAGTCTTTCTGGATTGCTATAACAAAATGTCATCAATTTTGAAGGCTTATAAACCACAGAACTATTTACCACAGTTCTGGAGGCTGGGGAGTGAACAACAAGGTGATTTAGTATTCGGTGAGGGCCCATGTCTTTCTTCATAGATGGCTCTTTCCCACTGTGTCCTCACAAAGCAGGAGAGTCAAGGCAGCTCCATGGCCACTTTCATGAAGACGCTAATCCCATTTGTGAGGGCTCCATTCTCATAATCTTATCACCTCCCAGAGACCCTCACTTCCTAGTGTCCCCACTTGCTGCTTAGGTTTCAACATATGACCTTTGAAGGACACAGCATTAGAGCATAGCATCTTCCTTTGATACAACTGTAGTAGAGGAAGGAATAGCATCTCTCTCTTCCTGCCAGGTGGAGGTGGGAATCCAGGTTCCCTGGCTTGGCCTTCATTGGCACCGAAGGAGAGGACTCTGAGCCTTCTGTGTGGGTAAGGGAGTTCTGAGCCTCCACCGAGAGCACCCTCTCCAGGAATAGGGAGGGTTTATACTACTCTGACATGTTTTCCACTGACTTTGTGGTGTAAGGGCCTTGTGACTGCCGAAGTGGTTGAAGGTGTTGGCTCCATCTTTTGTCTTCCCTTAACATCACTATGTCAAGTGTGGCTGGGGAAAAGTTAGAGAAGTCTAGGTTTCCCACTGAATCTTTGTCAGCATGGAAGGGAGTGAAGACACTGTTTTTCTGTGTGTGTGTGTGTGTGTGTGTGTGTGTGTGTGTGTGTGTGTGTAAAGCTGTTGCTCAAGTGCTCTGTTTTTGTAGGTTTGCATGTTTTTATTGTCTAGAGAGAGAGAAAGCATGTTTGTATTGGAGCTTTTGTCTACTGGTCAAAATGACTAATGCCATTTCTGGATTGCTGACTTCTGGGACACATGGGGCCAAAAGGAAACTTAAGGAATCCACCAGGATATTGTTAATTGTGTACTGAGTTCCCTTACTGGTCTGCCTTTTTTCCTCCCAACTTTTAGAGACTTTTTTTATTTGTCGTACGTTTAATGTGCATGGTTTTTACTTGTATGCAGTGTAAAGGGCAGGGAAAATATGTCTACATATCCCTTAAAGCAGAAGCCTATCAAAAGGTTAATTTTTAATATCCTGCATGATACTCTTTTTATCTAAGTTCAAGTTTTTTTTTAATATGTATAAATTACTGTGCTAGGAACTATAGGGAAGCAATAACAAATATAGTTCCTATGCCTTTAAAATTTAGGATGCTAAAATTTTAGGTTTTCATTGGATCTCAGGAATAACTTCATTTAGTCATTTTATTTTGCAGGCATGGGAAACAAAGCACAGAGATTGTCTACTCAGTTTGTTACAACTAGTTATTATCAAACTATTACTAGTCCAGAACTCTTTTTATGTATTTTGTTGTTGCTCCTGCTTAGAAGTTCAGCAAATCACTTGTGTTTCTTTTGTGTGTGTGTATGTGTGTGTGTGTGTGTGTGTGTGTGTGTGTGTGTGTGTTTATTGGAATAGTTTCTTCTACTATTTTACAATGTCTAATCCTTGTAGAGTAAGGAAATTGTTTTATTGTAAGAAGTCCTCATTAATGTGTAGTTATCTTTTTGATGTGAGTACATACTTTTGTCCAAATGTGGTTTTAAAAGCCTGGAACATTAAATTTCTATTTTCAAGTATGTGTTTAACCTATACAACTAAAAATATTATAAGTTAGTATAAGATCTATACAATTCTGAGACCATTTTAGGAAATGTTTAAAGTTCCTAGACTTATATCACTTTTTTTTTTTAAACCCTGGACCAGGTCCAAAAGTATAATGAATGTTTGCTATTTTGAAATTGTCTTAGGTATCAAATTCTAAATTACAAATTTAAAAGCCCTTTCAAATGCAATTCCTTTTGTAAAAAATGAATTTGGGTCACTCTGCATAATTCTCCTTGACCCTACTGATGCTCTGATACCTTTCATTAAGTGGACTCCAGGCAACTACTCTTGGCTTTATCCAAACTCCAGCTAATGCCAGCTGTTCTCCAGGCAGCATTTTTATTAACTTATTTAGGAACTGGGGCATATCTTATTACCCTATTTTCCATTCCTGTCCTATGCAGCTGTAGCTGATACTTTTTGTAACAGCCTTTATATATCAACCTCCTTTTTTTTTTTTTTTCTTGTTCTTTTCAACTTTCCTTTTAAGTTATATATATGCAAAAGTTCTTTCTTTCTGATAACCACATTACTTGAAAGCATCCCTTGTTTGTATAAGGCTATGAACTTCATGGAGAATATTGACTAATGGCATAAATATTCTGAAATGTAGAGTAAATGAGTTTTGTGGCAGCAATACTTCTAAATATTATATTAAGTTAAATGTACATAAGTAGTAGCCACTATTAGATTAACTTCTGTCAAAATTCAAATAAAATAAAAGTAACACATCTTAATACA
The DNA here is from genome assembly GCA_004027655.1 of Graphiurus murinus. NCBI lineage: Eukaryota > Metazoa > Chordata > Mammalia > Rodentia > Gliridae > Graphiurus > Graphiurus murinus. Next base: position 111,348 of record PVLC010000595.1, read on the forward strand.
TTAATAAATGTTACTATAATTTGAATTTTCATCAACTACTCACGGTAACCTTTAATAAATCATGTATTGGTTCCCTACATGGATGTCTTATTATGAAGAATTACTACCTTAAAATAATTTACAGTTTTAGAAAGATAATAATTATCTTTTCACATGTATCACAATAATTAAATCTATACCAACAATTGTTATACTCCTTTCAAAGTTTGGATTAGTGTCCAGCATTTTATATTTTGCACTTTCAATCTTTCAATGTATTGAAATATCTGCAAGATTTCCTTCATGGTGACATTTTTTTTTTCATGGTGACATTTTTGCCAACATTACTTCCTGTCGGGTTTCATATTTCATCTTTTTTGTCACAACTACTTTTCTCATGTTTATTCATCCATAACTTGGTCTTTATCAGTTGCTCTGACTAACCATCTTTTTGTTGTTGTTGTACAGGGGATTGAACTCAGGGGCATTCTACCTCCGAGCTACACCCCCAGCCCTATTTTTTATTCTTTATTTTGAAACAGGGTCTCACTAAGTTGTGGAATGCCTCACTAGGTAGCTGAGACTGGCCGTGAACCCGGATCCTCCTGTCTCAGCCTCCCAAATGCTGGGATTACAAGTGTGCGCCACCATGCATGGTTCTGGCTATCTATCCATCTTGAACAGCAGCAGTGTCAACATTCCCATGGTTAGTCTAGTCTTCTAAAACTCCATTTTTGTGTAGTTTAAATTGACATCCAAAGCCAGGCATGGTGGTGCACACTTATAAACCCAGTACTTGGGAGGCTGAGATAGGAGGATCCAGGTTCAAGGCCAGCCTCAGCTACTTAGTGAGGCCTTCTGCAACCTAATAAGACTCTGTTTCAAAATAAAGAATAAAAAATAGGGTTGGGTGTGTAGCTCAGAGGTAGAATGCCCCTGGGTTCAATCCCTAGTACTGAAAAAAAAAAAAAATTGACATCTAACGTTTCACATTTATTTCTTTGCTGCCATCTTTTTTGGCCAGTATTATCACATGAATTCATCACTGGGCGACAAAGAGGCAACATAATTACATGATAATGTGATTTTTCTGGCTATGTATCAACTGACTAACAAATTAGTATTGGCCAGTTAATGGTAGATTTTGAAAGAAAAAATGTGATTGGTTACTAGCATCTGTTGTGTATGTAGTGATTTTGTAGATAAAAATGCTAGCAGTATAATTTTTATTTATGAAATTTTTCATAATTAATATGTCATGGTAACAAATTTGAACTCTGATTTGAGGGAACATGCATTAGTTATTTAACTACACCATAGTAACAGAAATTCAAGAACATAATTTTAATGTGAAAAGTGAGCATTGTCTTATTTTATTTAGGTAAATTTCTGCTCAAGTCTTTAGCATATATTTTCTTAAATTGCTATATATATATATATATGTAAAAGTATATGTATATATTTTACATATATATACTTTTATTGGTATATTGTAGTCTCACATCATAATGTATTTCAGAGTGATAGTGACATACATGCACATAGAAGTTCGTTTTTTTTTTTAATATGAATTATAGGAGTTCTTTATATATTTTGAATATAAGTCCTTTGTGTTAGTCAGTTTTCTGTCACTGTGACAGATACCTAAGACAAATAAATTGAAGGAGGGAAAATTTATTTTGCTGCACATTTTCAGAGATTTTATAAAGTCCATGGCTGCTTGGCTCAATGGCCTTTGGGCTTATGGTGAGGCAGGACATCAAGGCGAGTATGTTAGTGAAGCAAACCTACTCACCTCAGGGCTGCCAGGAAGCAAAGACAAAGAGTGGATAGGAATGCATTCCCAGTATCTCCTTCCAGGGCGATCCCCCAGTGACCTGAGTTCCCTCCACTGGACCTCACCTTCTAAAGGTTCTACCTCTTCTCTTCCCAATAGCACACTACAGGCTGGTGATAAAGCCTTCAGTATATGGGTTTTTGTGGGACATTGAAGATCCAAACAATGGCATTCTTTATTAGATGTATATATGCCAAATATTATTTCCCAGTTGATAGGTTAAGTTTCTTTTTCTAATATCTATGGATGAGAAAATGATTTCAATTTTAATGAAATCCAAGTTACTGATTTTTAATCTTCAATTAATAGATTTTATGTCTTATCTAAGATAGTATTGCTTATTTCAATATATAAAGATATTATTTTGTGTTTTATTCTAGAACTAGTGTAGATATTTATGTCTGAGATTCATTTTGTGTGTGTGTGTGTGTGTGTGTGTGTGTGTGTGTGTGTGTGTGTTTGTGGTGTATGTGTTAGTATGGGGTATGAATCAAAGTTCTTTTTTATACATTTGTCAAATTTATCAAATATTTCCTTAGCTATTTTTAGAAAATCTTTTCTTTCCCCTTCTAAATTGACTTGGAAGGTTATTCAATAGACCCTATCACTTGAATGTGGTTAAATATATAAATGTATATATATAATATTATATATGTTTATGTATATATATTACATATCTACTCTTTTGGATTGACTTGGAAAGTTTGTCAATAGACCTTATTACTTGAATCTGTTTTAAAAATATATATATATATATTTATATATATTTATGTATATATGTATAATTTGCTGTAGACTCTATCATTTGAATTTGTTTAAATATATATGTAAATATATATTTATGTATATATAATCTTTTATGACAATACCACACTGTGTTGAATTCTATCTCTATAATAATAAGTCTTGAAATTAGGTCATTTAAATTCTACAAATGTATTCTTTTTCAAAGTTTTGGCTAATTTGTTATCTGTATTTCTATGTCAATTTGATAATTAAAATCATCTTGTTAATTTTTACAAAAATATCTGTGTCATTTTCATTGGGTTTGTATAGGATGCTCAGAAGTTTGGGGAGAATTGACATTTAAATACTGAGTTGTCAATGGACATATTATATTTCTTTATGTTTCAAGTCTTTAATGTCTTTCAGTAGTGTTTTATAGTTTTTAGGAAGTAAATTTTAGAAGTGGTAAAAGCTAACATCCTTTTATTGTCCCAGTCAAAAGGAAAGGATTAGCTCTTCACTATTTTATATGACATTACTGTAGACATTCTGTAGATGTTCTGTATCAGATTGGCAAGGTTATTTCTATTTATAATTTAATATGAATATTTATTGTTGAATGGTTGTTGAATTTTGTCTCTTGATTTTCTGAATTTGTTGGGGCAGTCTTTTCTCATTTATTCTATTACTATGATAACATATAACTTATTTTTAATGTTAAATGAGATTTTCTTCCTGGGATAGAGTACTTGGTCAGATACATTATCCTATTATGTATGGCTGGAATTGACTTGCTAATACTTTGCATAGGGTTATATCTATTTTAAGATGCATATAAGTGTGTAATTTCTTTTCATCATAATATTTTATATAAGTATTTGTAGTTGGTCTTTACTGTCCTGATACAGTAGTTGGGAAGTATTCTTTCCACAAGTAATTATATTGGTATTTCATCATAAACTGTTTGATATAATCACCCAATGAAACCATCAAAACCAATTTTTATTGTATATTGTAGAAGATATTTTATTCCTTTGACCTCCTTAATAACTATAGAGCTATTAGGTTCCATATCATATTTTTAAGTTGCATTTCAAAGAAATTTGGCCTTTTTATCTAATATATGTTTAATTGGTTTAAGGATTTGGGGTATCAATAGTGATATTTCTTCTATTTGTTTTCTTTTTCTCTTCATATATGTTGATAAATTTATATGAACTTTACTAATTTTATCAAAGAACTGCCTCTTGAATTAGTTAATATTCTCTGTGATTTGTCTACTTTATTTCATGTCTTTATCATTTCCTTCCTTCTAAATATTTTGGATTTAATGTACACTTCTTTTTTGTCTCCTTAAGGTGAAACTATAGAAAATGATTTTAAACTTTTCTTCAGTTATAATCATTTGAAGCTACAAATTTCTTCCTAGTGACTATATATCACAAAATTTGTTTTCATCTGATAATCTTCACCTTTTAAATGAAATATTTAATCTATTTAGACTTTAAATACTTATTTTAGTTGAGGTTAGATTATCATTTGCTGACTATTTTCTATTTGTCCTACTATATTTAGTTCCTTTGTTCTTTTTCATTTTCTTTGATGCTAACTGAATATTTTTAGAATTGTATTTTAATTCATCTACTGGGGAATTTTAGCTATATTTCTTTGTTGTATTATTTCTAGTGATTATTGAAGGGATTAAAATATTCCTTAGCTATATTCTTAATATTGTATAACTCCATATAAAATATTTGAACTTTGCAACAGCATAGTTTCATCTATTTCTCCATACTTCATGCTGTATTGTCATATATATTTGACAGCTGTATATTGTGAATATTTTACATTAAGGTACACTTCAAGCCCCACAATTTGTTATATTAATTTTGCTTATAGAGTCAGTAGATATCTAAATAAATTAAGAAAAGGCCATATATATGTCACATATTTACCATTTCTAGTGTTCTTTGTTTTTCTAGTTATTAGTTATATCTGACATCATTTCCTTGTCAGCCAAAGAACTTCCTTTATTATTTTTTGTTGACATCAAATTCATTCAGATTTTATTTATATAAAAACAGATTTTCTCTTAACTTTCGATGGGTATTTATCTGGTTATAGAACTTAGTTTTTTTTTTTTTTTCCTCCCATTTTTTCACTTAAAGATGCCATTCCTTTGTTTTCTAGCACCCATTGTTTCTGATATTAGCCACCATTTTTATGATTAGGTCCCATGTGCTTGATACATTATTACTTTGTTCACACTCTTCAAAATTCATTTTTTAAAGGGGTTTGGCAATAATATAGCTAATGTAGTTTTTTGTTTGTTTGTTTTTTGTGGTACTGGGGTTGGAACCTGGGGGCATTCTACCTCTGAACTCACCCCCAGCCCTATTTTTTATTCTTTATTTTGAAACAGGGTCTCACTAAGTTTTGGAGGGCCTCACTAAGTAGGTGAAGCTGGCCACGAACCTGGATCCTCTGGTCTCAGCTCTCAAGTACTGGGATCACCAAGCCCGGCTTGTAGTTTTTATTTCATTGATTTTGCTCTTAGTTCATTGGGATTTTTTTATCTGTAAGTTAATTTTTTTTCAAAAATTTGGTGTTATTTTTTCAAACATTTTCTGACTTCCTTCTATCATATTCTTCTGTGTTTTAGTTACATACCTTTTGATATCCTTGAAGAGACTGAGTCTCTACTAAATTCTTTACTTCTTTTCTTTATTCTTCAAATTAAAAAAAAGATTTATTGCTCTATTATGAAATTGCTGATTCTATATTCTGCCATCTCTATTCTGGTGTTCAGCACAACTAGTGTATTTCATTTCTTCTGTTGTAGTTATATATTCTGCGGTTTTCATCTAGTTCTGTTTTATTATTCTTGTTTCTATTCCTAGATTCCCCATTTGGTCTCTAATTATGATTATATTTCTATTAAGTCAAGTAAAAAATATATAACAGCTTCTGTAAGGTCATTTTCTATTAATTCCCACAGCTAGCTATCCTTTGATATTTCTAATGACATTTTCCCCTCTTCACTGTGAGTTGCATTTCCTGTCACTAGTAATTTTCTTATCTATCTCATTATTTTTGAACTTATACTGACCATTATTGGCGACGTATTGCAGAAACTCCGGAGAGTGTTAGTTTTTTTTTTTTTTTTCACTAATGGGCCATTAAATTACTGAATAGTCATTTCATGGATGTGTGATTTTTTTTTGTTTTTTTGTTTTTTTGTTTTGCCGTACTGGGGATTGAACTCAGGGGCATTCTACCTCCAAGCTACACCCCTAGCCCTATTTTTTATTCTTTATTTTGAAACTGAGTCTCACTAGGTAGCTGAGGCTGGCCGCAAACCCAGATCTTCCGGTCTCAGCCTCCCGAATGCTGGGATTACAAGCGTGCGCCACCATTCCCGGCATGGATGTGTGATTTAATGCTTCATTTTAGTCTCACCCTTATTTAAAGTGGATTTCTTACTCCTTGGTCTTAGAGTAAAGCAAGGTATGGCCCTTCTGGAGTTTTGATAGGAGGCCTGTGCTATTTATCAATTTCTTAATTTGGTGTAATTTAAACCCCAAACTCTGTCTTCCCTTCAGTCAGCAGCAGCTAAAATTTCTACCCAGGTCTTCTGTTGCTGTTCTCTACTGTGTTCCTTGGATTTTTCCATCATGCATGTATAAGTAAGACTTTAGAAGAAATTTCAAGAGAATTTAGACTCAACATTTGGGTCTACGACTCTGTGACTCTCTCTTTGTACAACCATTCTAGTAGTCTCATAGTACATTCCCTCACACCTCAAGCTCAAAGCCCTATTTTCTTTCCCTTGTCCATGAGTTCATACTTGTTTTATGTAGGAGAGTAAACTTATTACCTTTTTTAAGTTCAGAATCCCTTAAACTTATTATGTTTTGGGACTGAAATATCTGGATATAATTCTTGGCTGCTTTTGCAAAATTAATTTTTTTATCAAAATATATATCTGACCTCCCTTAATGATTTTGACAGAAGTTCTAGTCACACCAAGCACTTTTGCCTTAATAAATATTTGGTGATGGGTACATAGAATACGAGTTTATATTGTAATAGTATTTGTTCTTAAAAAAATTTTGGTAACCAGATATTATTTTTATTGGCTTATTGCTTCGTAGATTACCTCATTTCAAACTAGTCTTTTATCCTTTATCTTCTATTGGTTGTTTCTCCCTTCATTTCTGTGCTGTATTGCTTATTCTCTTTTTCTGTCTTGATCTCTCCTTCTTGCCAATGCAAAATCCAAATTATTCATTCTCTATTATGAATCTTTTTCTGAAATTTAGATCCAGGACTTCATTTGTATCATTTAATCAATAGTTTTTTCCCTATATAGTTAAGTCCTTAGAAAAAAGAAATTTATTTAGTATTCTTCAAATACGATCTGAAGTGATGAAATTGTCTTCTTGAAATCCATTCATCCATACATACATTACTTTGTTCACTTATTTGTTAAAGAAACATTTATTATCCATTTGTGCCAGATATTGTATATTTACTTGAGTTTCTTCTGACCTTTTTTTTACTATTCTCTTTCATTGCCTATTAACTATTAACTTGACTAGAGACCTATTCTTCATCATTTGCTATACTGATTCAATAAACATTCCTCAGAAACATTCACCATCATGATATCAGTTGCTTATATATATACAGGTATCTGCCAAATTGGATTTATCTGGACCCCTATCCTAATATAAACTTCTTCTAAGACAACTCTGTCCCTGTTATGCATCCTTAAGTGAATTTCTGCAAATCAGTATGTCTTTCTAATTTCTTCATCATTGTTCAGTTTGGATTCCAGAAGTTATAGTAGTGGTCTTTATAACAAGTATGTCTGCTATCTAATTATGCCCCAAGAATTGTTTCAAACTAATTTAAACAAAAATTACCATTTTTAGTAAATACTCACATGCTATTACATATTATATAGAACTCTCAAAACTAATGACTATAAGTCAAGTCAATTCATTTTGCCTCCAAATGGAATCTGTATAACCAGTTTTCCTCATAGTGTTCTCCAATAAAATAAAAATAATGTAAAAATGACTTTATCCAGAAGTTTTACTAAAGTATTTTAATAAAGTTATGTCTTCTATAATATTAGGTGTAAAGGCTAAATGTATTATATCTAAATTTTATGGACTTTGGCACCCCTAGTTATGCATCAGTATATGCATTGAAATAGCTATTTTCTTAAATTAAATTTTAGTTCCAATTATGGATATTTTCTCAGTTCTCTTTCATACAAGTGGAATAAATTTCTATTATAAGATGATATAATTTGGTACACTCATAAGAGTGTGAAAATTCTCAGCTTTTAGTTCTGCCTAAATATCATGTGCGTGTAACATATTTTGGTAAATGCTGCTCCACCTACTCCAAAATTTCTGAATTCAGCAGGCTCAATTTATATATTGAGCCCATATTCAACTTACTTGAGTATCTTTTCTTTCAAATCTTACCAATCCTCAATTTCAAATTATAGCTCTCAGATGTTCTCCCATTGAGCATCTCCTGTTACCATCACCTCTGAGAGAAGTGTACCTGAACTACTATATAATTATAACCTATGAAGAAATAGTTTTGCTAAAAATGTTAGAAGATTATTCCATCCACCTACATTGAGAGGCATTATAAGAAAGAACCAAGTTAAACATACTTAGTATTTACTATGCAAAGATGCTATTGAAAATGTTGTTCATTAAATTACTTGTAACTTTCTTTATGTGTTTTCTCAGGAGAAATGTATTTTTAATTTTAGCACCAGAAATTATTGCATATTTTTGTCCATTTAATTTGTCTTTATGGTCATAGATAAACAGTTTTGATTTTCCCCTTGCAATATTTGTTTTAACACTTAGAGCCACTTCCATAACCTACTTCCATAACATACACTGTCTATTTACACAATACTTGGGTTCATTCAATTTTTTATTTCTGTTTTATGTATATGCAATACATCATCACTTTCTGTCAATATTCTTTTGTATTTCTTTTAGCTCCATTCCTAACTATTCTTTATAATTAGAATCTGTGTTTTATTAGATATATACACTCTCTAACCAATTTCTATAAAATAGAACTTTTCTTAATAACAGATTGGATGAAGGCTCAGGTTTTCTTCAAGTATATATTTTATTAATTTTTGTCTGTTGTTCTCTGTTGCTTGTAGCAGTCATCTGAACTCTTCTCTCATACTTCACTGCATTTCAATTGATACCACACCCCATTGCCTTCCATGTTTTCTTCTTACTTTCTTAGACTATTTTTCACTGGTCTAAGATACTTCATAGTCCTTGACAAATATTTTGTTTCCCTTTATATATTGAGCCCATATTCAACTTACTTGAGTATCTTTTCTTTCAAATCTTACCAATCCTCAATTTCAAATTATAGCTCTCAGATGTTCTCCCATTGAGCATCTCCTGTTACCATCACCTCTTAGTAGTTTCTTTTAACTAGATATATGTATGAAAATGAATAGACATCTTAAGATATGTAACCTACCCACACAAGGCAAGGAGAATACCTACTAATATTATTGATTAAATTCGCATCACTGCAAAATTCATATCTAGCATACTGAAATTTGCTTTTCACTTAACTTCACAGAAATTTCAATTCTTATATTGAGTCATACTTTGTTAGATTTGGCAAACCACACTTTTATTTGTGTAGGCTTAGATTATATATCTGTACCTTGCATTCTAAAAGAGTTACAGCTATTTAAACTTTCTGGTGACTGAAATATTCTTAGAAAACTAGGAAAGATTATGCTGGTACTTTTGCATGTTTTATAAATATAGCACAGAAATATAAATTTTCAGACATCTGTTTTGCTTAAGAGAGAATACATCTGTGCTTAAAGATAAAAATATAGTCATAGAAAAAGAACTGATGAAGCTTGGTCTTTTACATTAGTATATTTAGCCATTCAGTGAGCAGTCAATATAAGCTACTATCAGTATCCTATAATGAGAGGTTGGTAACTTCTAAAAATTGATATGTAGAAATTAACAGAATAATTTCATAATATACACATCTTTCTCTTCTAAGTAGAGTTTGCTAAGTAGTCACTAAAAATTGGCATGCATTTAAATCTGTTACAAGTCTTAACTTATATAGCTCCACAGACCATCATTTCAACTGTGATGAAAGTATTTTACCAATAAAAAATTATGAATAAAAATGCAATTTAGTGAATACATTGGCAGTTAATGTTGATCGCTTCATCACAGTTCAGTCATGTTTAGAAAATTTAAGCAAGCTGTGTGATTACTCCAGGAAACATGGAATGATGTGTTCAAATTAGTACCATCTGTGGATAGAAAAAGTTTGAGGTTTTTAGTCATTCTTAAAGAATGGAAATCTGATTCTCCATGCTAAAATGGGTGTAATCCTTTTTGTATCTGTAATTCAATAGGGCAGTTGCCTTGAAATAGGCACACAGTTCAGCACACAGTTCATCAAAAGAGAAGATACTGGATATAAATGAGGGTTACTGCTGGTCACTTATGAGTACTTGTGAGTTTGCCTTGTGTGAAAAAAAAAAAAACAAAAAACCTCTATGAGTTATATTGTATATTTGGCCTTAGATCATATTTATTTCTATTTCATCTTTCTAAATGCATTTGCTAGAAAACATGCACTAGATTTTAAAGGACTGCTTCAGTAAACCGTGATTTATTCACATAGTTTACACTTACCGAGTGCCCATGTGTCCCAGTGTCCCATCAATGTGCTTGCTTCATGATAGGTGACAGAAATTGTTGTGCTTCCCATAGCACAACTCTTATCTGGATCGTCTTTCTTTGTCAGGCTAAACTACTACTCTATTTAGACCTATTCTTCTCTGAAGTACTTATTTGGAGACTATTAAAGTCTGTGAACTAATATTAATTTACCAAAAAAAATCTTACTCTGCATCAGAATTTATAAAGTCTTCTTTCTTAATATCTGAAAATTGGAGGGAAAAAAGTTGGTCACAGAGCCCAGGATGTCTAGTCATCCCTCCCTATGAGATCAGAAAGCAGATTCTTTTGCCTTTTCTGTTTCATTGACTAGTGAATATGTCTCCTTCTACTCCACCTCCAGTGGCTTAGCCTAGGGAAAGGAAATTGAAACATGGAAAGGGGGTAGGAGATAGATATGAAAGAAAGAAAAGAGTCCGGACTATATTTCCTGGTTCCCTTGGAGAAAGAGCATAGCATAGAGTTTTCTTAATACTTTTCTGAGTACATTATAGTTTTCACTTCATAATGCAGTGATAATGACATACATACACACAGCATAAAGTTTTGATGAAAACAAAAGGCCAATGCAATACTTTTTGAGTATCCTCATAGCAGTCAGGATGGAACTAAAAATCTTAAATTCAGCTTGGACATTTTAACATGATATGATGTCTACCTACATCTCCTTCTTTCTTCCCATCCGTCTCCTCATGTATGCAACCTCAGTCAAGGGTTTTCAAGGTCGCTTCTCACACTGAGTATTAATGCATCTGCTGCTTTTCACCTGAGAAGCAACTTATTCTTCAGGTATCCTATTAAATTATCCATTATCAGGCCATATGTCTCAGTTCAAATTCCCTATTGTGTCCTCTATTCATTTGCTCATATATTTAAAAATATTTATTAAATGACTAGTTTCTTCCTAACAATCTAGACCCTAGGAGATACAATCCAATATATTGGTTAACATTTTTGTACATATACAACTTATGATACACATACATATTTTAGAGTGCTTATTTAATATTCTTTATTGATAGATGAAGAAGCAAAATTGTTCTAGATCTGTTGTATAGTATGTTAGCATGAAGAGGTGAAAATAGATTAAACCTCTTTAACATAGGCCAGGCATAGTGGCTCACACTTGTAATCTCAGTACTTGGGAGGCTGAGACAGGAGAATCACAGGTTTGTGGCCAGCCTCAGATTTTAATGAGGCCCTCTGCAATTTAGTGAGACCCTGTTTCAAAAAAAATAAAGAAACAAACAAACAAACAAAAACAGGGCTGGGGCCATAGCTCAGAGGTAGAATGACCCTGGGTACAATCCCCAGTAATTCCCCCATGAACACCCCCCCCACACACACACACACACTCTTTAGGATAGGTTTGCAATGCAAAAGTATGCTTTATAGGAAAATAGATATCAACTCAAAATAATGAAGGCTATACACACTAATAGAGTTATCTGAAAATAAAATAAAGCCCCTTGAGATTTTGATTTCACTTTGTTCCATATACTTAGGCAGAGGGTTCATAAGTAGTGATCAGTCATCTTATAGAGAGAAGTTGTATTGGATAGATATTGCTGTGCAATAAATGATCAGGAGCTTGGCAACTTAAAACAACACCCACTTATTAACTTATAATGATGCATGTCAGATGTCCAGGAGTGCTGTTCATGGGTATTCTTAGTCTCACAAGATGAAATCAAGTAGTCAGTCAACATTTTTATGTGGGATTCATAGTCCTCTTTCAAGCTCATGTGGTTGTGGCAGAATTCAATTTCTTGTCATCATAGGATCATATTTCCTGCCTGGCTCTTGGCCAAGGACTGCTCTGAGCTCCTAGAGGTGATGCATAATCTTTTTTTTTTCTCATTGTTTTGTTTCAGTATTGGGAATTGAACCCACAGCCTGCACATTGCTGGGCAAGTACTCTGCAACTGAGCCACACCCCCAGAACTTAATGTTTTCTGTCTTGAGACAGGGTCTTTCTTGTTAAATTGTACAGGCTGGCCTCAAATTTAGGATCCTCCTGCCTCTGCCTCCTAAGTAGCTGGGATTACAGGCTTGCACTACCATGCCCTACATATGTACATTTTTTAATATGAGGCCTCTTCCTTCTTTAAAGCCAACAATGGAGAAATATTTATATATTGAATCCATCTCTTGCTTCAAATATCTAATTTCTTCTACTGTAACAAACCAAATAAACATAAACTGCTCTGCTTTTTACAGGACTCATAAGATCAGGCCCACTGGATGGAGATATATATATATATATATATATATATATATATATATATATATATATATATATATCTGTAAACTGATTTGAGTTCTTAAATACAGAAGCAAAATATCTTCTAATATGTACCTGGACCAGTGATTGGTTGAAGAGCTAGAAGAAGCTGTGTATACACTGGCTAGGAATCTTGGGAAACATTGGCAGACATAAGGGGATAAGTTGACCAAGATGGTTTCTAAGTTTCCTTCAAATTCTGATAATCTATGATTTTGTCATTTCAAATTCTTATGTATTTAACCCGACATATTTCCTATTGCCACCATCTTATCTTCCTTTCCTGGATAAATCAAGTATTCTGAATTTTTCTCTTTTCTTGTTGTACAATTACCAGGCTGCACTTGATAAAATGCATTTCTCAATATCTCATTCTGACCCCTTTGATAGCTCTCTTTGCCCCACAAGCTATCTGTCAGCCCTGTGACACAGTAAGTCTCCAAACTATCGTGCAAACTTTCTGTTTGTTGTCATCAGGATTTATAAGATAGAGTAAAACTTGTTTAACTCATATCACCCCCCCCATGCTAGGACCTCCATCATTACAGTCAGTAAAATACCATCTTACACATCAGTTTTTCTCTGAAAACTTCCCTGGAACCCCCGAGTTAATTATACATCTCTGCTTCATGTTAGAATATTTTGAAATATGCATCATGTTCAGATGACGAATTTAAATTTAGTGACTGAAGGATTTGACTAAATTATAGAATTTCTACTTTGCCAATTCTAAAAGTGCTTCTTTTATAAATGTAATTTTTTCCAGAAAATACTGTTTTCTCATATTTCTTTTCTTCATAATAAGGAAAGATAAAACAATGTGTATTATAAGTAGGATATCAAGTATTTTTTATAATGCTATCTTTAAGATAATACCTAATTAAATGCAACAGATTTGATGTTAAGTATTAGTTTTTAACAGTAACTGAAGTTTATCCTATGACTTTAAGAAATTTAGTCATTGCTTTCCATTGATAGACTTTCTCTTCCAGTTTTGGGCAAATATATAAGTAATAAATCAGTTGATAATTCAGTAGCAGTTGCAAGAGGAAATTAAAATTTTAAGTTAAATGTAGACCTCTTTCTACAGATTCAAGCTTCCATCTGCCATTAGACATCTTTAAGATGCATAAAAGGCATTTCACAGTTAACATACTCAAAAATAAATGCCTAATATTTCTCCCCCAAAGCTGACTCCTTTTACAGTCACCTCCCTGCTGATTGTTCTCTCATACTTCCCAGGCCACACATCAGCAAATCCTGTCAGCTCTCCTTCAAGGTCTACTCAGGATCCAGATTCTTCTCTTCACTAATGCTGCTGCCATCGTAGTCCAGGCCACCATGATCTTTTGTATTGACATTGAAACTCATCCTAATTAGTCTCCTTGTTTCCACCCTGTCTCCCTTCACTTGGTAGCAAGAGTGATTCTGGAAAAACATATGTTAGAACTTGTCACTCTTATGCTCAAATGAAAGCCATAACAATGCCCTACAACTAAATACACAATCTGGTCATCAGTGTCTCAGCTCAGACTTTGGCTCCTGTTAGTCTCTCCATCCTCTTTGCTATTCCAAATATATCAGACATTCTTCCATGTTGTGACTTTTAATTATGGTGTTCCCTGCTGTGAATTTCTCTCTGAAACATTCACATAGCTATATCCTCACCTTCATTAGGAACTTAATGTCTTCTAATGAATGAGGCCTTCTCTGACCACCTGATTTAAACTACTATAAGCCAGGCATGGTGGTACACGCCTATCATCCTAGATCTTGGGAGGCTGAGACAAGAGGATCGAGGATCCTGGTTTTGAGGCCAGCCTCAGCAACATAGTGAGGCCTGTAGCAACTTCATAAGACCTCATTTCAGAATCAAAAGTGAAAAAGGACTGTGGGTATAGCTTATAGGTAGAATGCCTCTGAGATTGATCCCTAGTACCAAAATATAAATACATAATTAAATAAAAAAGTCAGTATACCTGGAGCTTTCTCTCCTTCTTCCTTTGTTTTTTCCCCCCATAGCAGTGATAATCTAAAATACCATGTATAATATTATTTATATTTTTATTGCATATAGCCCTTCCTAATATAAATTTATCATGGGCAAGAGTTTTTTTTCATTGTATTTTCAGTACCTACAATAGTACCTGAACTATTAGTTGCTCATTAGATATTTATTGAATATTGAACAATGAATATACAAAAACTCATTCATTCAATGAGTTTTCTGAATATTCATTTTTCTCTTTAAGTGTGAATATTTACATAGTTATCTTGAATTATGCATTTTCATGTAAGTCATTGTTATAATTTTCTTAATCTTGGTCTTCTTAGGAAAGGCCCTTGAAGATATTCAAGAGAAAACAAGGTTGAGACAAGTTTTAATTCTGCTTAGTTCATTGATCTTTCATATTTCTAACCATAACATGCTTGTATTGCTTTCATAATAAACCATCTCAGGCTCAGAGCCTGGCACATGTGATTGTTAAAGATATACTTAATATTGTTAATGATACCTTTGACTGTATATTAACATCAGTGTGCTGGATGATGCCCTAGAAAGGATTTTATAAATCTCAAATATATACAAGGTAAAATAAAATTTAACTAAATATATAAATTCATTTGGTCATCTTGTTTATAATTATAATTAAAACTACATGTAAAATGTGCTTATGCTTATCTAGACACTTAAATATAAAAAGTACCTTTCCTGGGAACTGAATATTCAAAATTCAGACCATATTTAGGGAAGTGCTTAGGAGGATATAAGCGTGCAACTTTCTTTTGTGCCAGTCAAATTATTGCTTCTACATTGAGACAAAGTGTTCACATAAGCCACACATGAGTGGATTTGGCGGAAAATTTAGGGATTAAAAATCTCAATGGTTTTGTCTTCTACCATTTGAGATGCTGATCCCTAAAGCATCAGTGCAAGGTGGGAATATCAAGCTAAGTGCTACAGTAATACTAATAGGTCTCAATGAGGAACATCATAATGAAGTATTTTTAATTTTCATTGCTTCCTTCTATTTACAATATGTTTGGTAATTCCAATTATTTTTAATATTTTCTCCTTTGATTTTTTAGTTCCTAGTGTTCCCCAAAATATTGCTTTTTCTAATGTTCAATCAACTAGTGCAACATTGACATGGATAAGACCGGATTCTATACTTGGCTACTTTCAAAATTACAAGATAACCACTCAACTTCGTGCTAAAAAATGCAGAGAATGGGACACTGAAGAATGTGTTGAGTATGAAACAATCCAATACCTCTATGAAGCTGACCTGACTGAAGAGACAGTATATGGATTAAAGAAATATAGATGGTATAGATTCCAAGTGGCTGCCAGCACCAATGCTGGCTATGGAAATGCTTCTAATTGGATTTCTGCACAAACCCTGCCTGGCCGTAAGTATTGTTCTGACATATACATACTGATTTCTGTTACATTTTATATCTATATATTAATGATTTCTACTTAATACAATTGTGCATAAAATCATTAAACATAAAAATAAGTTAGAATACAAGCTAATGTATGTTATCACATTAATTTTTTATTTAATTAAAACCTAGTAGATAATTCAATTTCAATAATATTTAGGAATTTTCTTTAATTCCCAGAGTTTCACCAAGTTTTCCCATAAAGCATTATGGGAAGACTCTCTTGTAGTAAACCAGTAAGCCATACTGATTATCTTATAGTGCTCTTGATCAATGCCTATATTTTCCCTTCATATCTAAAGGCTGTGCTGCTTTTAAGTTGACCTGTTAAACTGCTTAATGAATTCAGGCTTACACACACACACACATCTACACATCTCTTGGACTTGTATATTCAAGAAAACACTCTTTAAATGTTTTTCCATATAAATCATTCAAAGTGTAGGTAAAATTTATTCCTGCCACATATTTTTTTATGTTTTAAAATTGTTTGCTTAGACAATATCATTAACCATCATTAAGTAAACTGCTAACACTTATCTTGAGCCCTGTCTGCATCGAATTGTGGTGATTATATGTGGTGAAATCCAAATAAGCCAAATAAATTTCATGACTGCACCCTTTGACATGCCATATCTACTCTATCCCTACAGAGCAAATGTTAGGTTTTCTGGGTCACCCATCCCAATACCACCTCATATAAATCCATCAAACATGTTGCCATCCTCCTCTCTTGACAAAGCCTCTAAATGATTCTTTCAAATCTATATCCCATTTTCTTAAAAATATTTTCACGTTTTCTTTTTGGTACCTATTAGTAGAGTAATACAGAAATACACATATATAAAAACTGCATATGCACTAGATTTTCAGTGACAGGTGTTACAGAGAGTGAAATGAACTTTCAGCTAGAGGCTTTATGTCACTAAACGTATCTCTTGTTAATGTTCCCCAGAGTGCCTGGCATCATATTTGTAGTAGTGACGGTCTCATGAATGTTTGTTAATGTAATCCAACATTTGAGGTAGAATCCTGACAACACAGTCTCCAGCACATTGTTCAACCAACTTTTCTTTTTAGCACTTTGCCTTTTGGTTTCTGTAAAATTTGATCTTCTGATTTTTTTCTCCTACCTTTCTCACTCTTCTTTGCTGGCTTCTTCTCATACTCTTTTTTTTTTTTTTTTTTGGTACTGGGGATTGAGAACTCAGGGGCATTCTACCTCCGAGCTACACCCCCAGTCCTATTTTTTATTCTTTATTTATTTATTTATTTTTTCGGTACTGGGGATTGAACTCAGGGGCATTCTACCTCCGAGCTATACCCCCAGCCCTATTTTGTATTCTTTATTTTGAAACCAGGTCTCACTAAGTTGCGGAGTGCCTCACTAGATAGCTGAGGCTGGCCGCGAACCCGGATCCTCCTGTCTCAGCCTCCCGAATGCTGGGATTACAAGCGTGCGCCACCACGCCCGGCTTTATTCTTTATTTTGAAACCGAGTCTCACTAAGTTGCGGAGTGCCTCACTAGGTAGCTGAGGCTGGCTGCGAACCCAGATCCTCCGGTCTCAGCCTCCCGAATGCTGGGATTACAAGCGTGCGCCACCTCGCCCGGCTTCATACTCTTTTTTAAATTTATGTTTTAAATATAGTTATTGTAGTGCCCAGAGATCTATTCATGGCTTTTTCTCTTCTTTACAGGTGCACAACCCCTGGGAGGTCTTACTTTATGTGCCTTTGTTTTGTCCTATGTCTTTAAAATCTTCTTATATACTGATTATTCTGAAATCTCTGCTCCTAGCCTTAAAAACTTCCAGAACTCCAGATCAGTATATTACCTAGTTACCTAATATCATATCACTGGGCAGGAATGTCAACCAAACCTCTCAAAATTAACATGGTCTAAGTACCAAACCTTTTCATTCTCTAGTCTTTCTTAGTATATTGTTTTTCATCTGTTTGCAGAAAATGAAAATCCAGGCAGTATTCCCTTGCTCCTCCATTCTGCCAGTGATTCATTTCAACCATGCCATCTAAACAGGTCTCTTCATTTGCATTAGTCCAACCCTTTCTGACAGCTACTACTGTGCTAAGCTGACTGAACTCCTGAGCTGTCAGGCTTATATTTTTATACCTAATACAACTGATGTCACAATCTTGCTTAAAGCTATCTAATGAATCCCTGTGGCTCTGGGAATAAATTTCAAATTTCCTAACATGGTCAACAATGCCTTAAATGACCTCAGTCTTACCTAATACTTTTAATATTAAGTGTGACCATTTTTCCCCTTACCCTTACTTTCCACTCACATTGAATTTTTTTTTCTTTTTTGCTTCTTGAACAAACTGAATACCTAAAACTTGGGCCTTTGCATTCTCTGTTTCATTTGGCTGAAATGTTCTTGCACACCTTTCTTCACCTGAGCAGAAAAAGTTTTCTGTAGAGATTCCTACTTGAATGATCCCAGCTCAGAATAAATCTCCCTGACCACTGAATCTAAAATAGCCATACAGTAATTTTCTATAATGCCATCTTATTATAATGAATACCTCTAATAGGTGATCATTTTAAAAATTGTATTTATTTGTTTTGTTTTAGAGAGTGCCTTGATCATTGCTACTTCCTCACTGCCTAGAATAGTATCTGGTACTCTGCAGATATTATCTGGGTGACTGAAACCTGACTGAATAAGCCATAGTGGATAAGGGAGAAGAAATTGTTTTCCAGTGTAGGTGACTGTGATGATGATTGTGACATAACAAAGAAAAGAAAAGTGTGGGAAAATATCTAATTCAGCTTGAGGCTAGTCAGTAAGAATGGCTAATTTGCACAAGCTGGTTTGAGTCTATAAGAATGGTTATTTTGAATCCACTAATTTAAGAAGAAATAACTATTTGACTATAATTGAAAACTAAAAAAAAAAATAGATGCTTACGACTTAGAACATGGTTAAAGCTAGGTACTTTAGTTGCTTCAGTTGATAAGTAGTAGGTGAAATCCTAAGTGTATATTTGATAGGAAGTGAGACATTTCACTAAATAAACATTAAAGCTCCAGGAAATGGAAGTTACTTGAGTCAGATGTCATAATAAATGAAGCTGTCTCAGAAAAGAGGGTCAGGAGTGATGGAGAACATGACAAATTAATAGAGAATATTTTTAAAGGGGCGGTCACCACTTACCTCTGGTTGATTTTTTATCCCAATACATGCTAGGGCTTCTGATATTTTCATGGGACAGGAATGTTAAATATCTTTATGCAAAAATCCTCAATTTCTTGCTTGCAACTAATTTTTAAGAATTAAAAAATCATCTAGTTGTCCAGCCCTAGCATATCAGATTTGGCCTTTGGATAGCTCATTCCTAATCCTTGGTTAAAACATCCCTGTGCCCATGTATCTTCTGCCATGAAGAGTTTCATCTTGCTCCTTTTGAGCATCTCACTCAGGAAATACCTGCTTCTGCCTACTACAATGTGGCTGGAAGTGGACTTTGTAAATGTACCATTTTTTCCAAGCAAATTAATTCTATTATATTTGGTTTGGTTTAGTAAGCACAAAACAACATATAACACGATCAACTGAGAACCTGGCAAATACAACTGGAAAGTTGGATTTTTAAATGATCTCACATTCTCAAGTCTTTTCAGTTGAGTATTATTCTTCCTATCCACTGTACTCTGCTTCCTTGAGTTGGCTAAATACTGCTTCCTTTATTCACTCATTATTTTAAGATTTATGGCCATATTTTATTTTGAGAGGACATATGGAAAATCAAGTTCAGTTTAGGATTAATTAACAAGTATGGTTATTTTGAATCTGCTGGTGTTTAGAATTAACCATTCTAAGTAGTTAGAAAAAAATCAGAAGCAAATAGATGCATAGAAATTAAATCAAGATCAATCTAAGAGTTTTAGTTGCTCAGAAAACATTCTACCACTGTGATTGGGAGAGAAAAGGTAAGTAAAGAGATGAATATTTCAAAATCTTTATAACAGATGAATGAATTTCTTGGCATTCTCAAAAATTCATAGCTTTTCAAAAGAGTAGTCATACGTGCATGAGTATAATAAATTACTTAATGTTTAAGTGATGACAATGAGTTGGTTAGTTGTCTTTTAGTCTAAGAAATAGAGGGATTTTTATTTCACCAATGGAGGAAGGGAAATTTTTCTTTTCTTTCATTTCTTTTTTCCTTTTCCTTTCTTCTCCTTTTCTCTCCTCTCCTCTCCTCTCCTCTCCTCTCCTCTCCTCTCCTCTCCTCTCTCTTCTCCTCTCTCTTCTCTCCTCTTTGTGTATTACTAGGGATTGAATCCAGGAGCTTTCTACCTCCAAGCTACCTACCCTAGCCCCTTTTATTTTTGTTTTTGAAACAAGGTCTCACTAGGTTGCTGAGATTTTTGCTATATTGTTAAAGCTGGCCTTGAACCTGCAATCCTTCCATCTCAACCTCCCAAGTACTAGGATTAAAGGCATTCACTACCATGTGCAACTTGAGGGGGCATTTTACTAAGAACAAATATATTTGAATTCCAGAGTTTCATAATTATATGGTAAAAAGTTTACTTATTCTATGAAGCCCAGAATAGATAATCTGAGATTATACTTGTATGATAGACAAAAGGACACTACATATATTACTGCAATATAATATATATGTTAAAATAACATATAGTATAAGAATAGAGGAACTAGAATAGTCAAGCAAAAAAAAATCTTGAAGAGCAGTAATGTTTATAATAGTCAAAGCAAGTAATGTTTAGATATTGATTCTGCATACCAAAGACTAATATAAGGACATTTTCCAAATATAAAGCAATCTGGTTAAAAAAATAATGTTTTGTACTGTCATCAACTCAAATGGGATGTTACTTCATGATATGACTTGAGATAAAATTTTAATAATTAACAATTTCTCTGAATTAGAGATAATACTAAACAAAAATCACTATTTAAGATGAGTGTGCATTTTGTCTTGATGGCATCGTCATACCCAAGCACTTACTCAAATAACATCCTGTCAAAACCAGAGTTTCTCAGTAAGAAGTGAGTATTTGGTGACTAGTCTGAAATTAAATTGTTCAAAATGTAAGGTTGTTCAAATAAAAGACTGCCCAGTATGAATAATAAATGTTATAAAAGGTTCTAGAATGGCTCATAGCATAAAATAATATGTTATTATTAACTCTCTGAACTCGTAAAGAAGAGCAACGGAATTGAAGATGCAGGAAGCAAAGCCAGAACACAAGCTGAGAATTAAATTGGGTTACTCTCTGAATCTGAATCTACAACTGTAAAACAGTGAATAAAGGAAACGATATTTAGCCAGCTGAAGCCAACATTTGATCTAGATACTTGAAGCCAAATTGTTATTCTCCTTAAATCATCTGCATAATAAGCATAGCTCTACTTCATGCTGCGTGTTTATAGATACAAAGCACAGGGATTACAAAAGGCAGAAATATTTAACTTGAAACATTAAAGTCTTGCGGACTGTTTTACTCATCTCTTATTTTTCTGGTTATCTATATTACCAAAAGCAATTTGTGCTGTGCATTTGAGGGGAGAACTAATTAGAAATCTTTTAAATATTTGTGTGATGCACAATAGGTGCTTATAATGCTGAGAAAATGTGCAACTTTAAAGAGGTGTGGGTATGAAATTAGTATGGAATGAAAAGGGACTCTCTCATAATGTGTATTTCCTATAGACCACCAGGACTGGAAGACAGCAAGGAAGGAAAATTCCTGGGGTAACACTTAGGCTGTGAAAACCACAGGATACCATAGTCATGAGGAATTTTAACTACCCAAACATCTGTTAGGTTAAAAAAAAATTCAACAAAACATGCCTCATCAAAGAAGTTTCTATGGAATGTACTTTATAATTGAAAAAAGAAGAAAAAACAGAAGACAGAGTACACCTTGACATAAAGCACATTGTTGATGTATTATTATATATCCAATTATTTTTCTTTGTTTATTCTAAACCATATAATGCAGTTATAATGTGATCAACATCATAGTAGCACAGACAGAAATTATCTTTTTTATAAAGCAGCAATTATATAAGGATAAGCAATGTTAATCATAAATAAATAAAACAAATAGAATCCAAGATGTATAGGAACCCATTTGGTGGCAGTGCAAGTGTGTGTGTGTGTGTGTGTGTGTGTGTGTGTGAGAGAGAGAGAGAGAGAGAGAGAGAGAGAGAGAGAGAGAGAGAGAGAGACTGGGAATTGAACCCAGGGGCATTCTACCTCCAAATTATCCCCCCAACATTATTTTATTTTTATTTTGAAACAGGGTCTCACTAAATTCCTGAGGCTGGCTGCTAATCTGCAATCCTCCTATCTCAGCCTCCCAAATTCTGGAATTACAAGCATATTCCATCACACCTGGCTGTGGAAGTACAATTTTAAAATTGACTTTATTCTGCTGTCACTAGAGAAGATAAATATAATTTATTCTAGACACAATGATTATACTACTGCAAAATTAGAGGCTGTTGAAAGTCTTCTAAATTAGCCACTTGAAACTCCCAACTATGTAATTCAAGACATGTCTTTCCTCTAGACCTGCATATGCAGTTATTGGTCCAACTACTTATCTCAGACCCCATGTTATCTCTGCCCCTGCCCCACTGCCGACATTTTCCTCCCATTTCCCTGTTGGTCTGGTCACTCACACTAGCAACCTAGGAATCTTTTTTTTTTTTTCCTTAATTTTAGCTACTTTCAACCCCCACAAGTCAATAACTGAATGCTACTGAATTTTCCTTCTAAGTATTTCTCATGTTTTTTATCTATTTATTTATTTATTTTTGGTGTCTCTAAATCCAGACTCAATATTCATCTCCTAGGTTATTACAAAAGATATCTAAATGGTCTTTTTGTTCCTATTTTCAATCCTTCGCCTGAACTCAGCTTTTTAATATACTTATCTGACCATGCCATTCCTTTGTGGAACATCTTTGATAGTTTTTTGTTTGCCTACATGTAAAAAAACATATATTTCAGTAAACAGTATAAAGACAATTATGCTTTGGTTTATACTCCCCACATATGCATGACTTCTCCTTTGTGCTGCAGAATCTTAGCTATTCCTTCTTACTATTCTTTCATCCTCCTTTTTTGGAGGATTTTCCTTTTGTTTTATGTTAAGTTTCTCCTTTTAAAGGCTTTCAAGAGATCCTTTTCCCTCACTTCTACTGCCTAAAGCTTGTTTCTACAGTATTGAATGTATTACATTTTAAGTCTTTATCTCTCTTTCTTCCATGGGATTTAAAGTTCCTTCAAAACAGAAATGAGAGCCTGGCATGGTAGTGCATGCTCATAACCCCAGTACTTGGAAGGCTGAGACAGGAGGATTACAGGTTCCAGGACAACATCAGCAAGTAGTGAGGCCTTCTGCAACTTAGTGAGACCCTGTTTCAAAATAAAGAATAAAAAATTGGGCTGAGGGTGGAGCTCAGAGGTAGAATCCCCCTGGGTTCAATCCCCAGTATCACACACACACACACACACACACACACACACACACACACACACAAACACACCAAAAAAAAAAAAAGAAAAGAAAAGAAAAACAACAAAAACAACAAAAATCCATAAATGACCAGATAACCATACCTTATGCATGTTACCTGTTACCAAACTCCATGTGTACTTGTTATCTAAGACTCCTTATGTTATGGAAGAAAGGCATTTGATCTCAGTGCAAAAGTACTTCAATGTCAAAATTCTCCATATTTCAAAATAGTTCATACTACTCTGTGTGTGTATTTTAATATATTTTTATTGGCACATTGTACTTATTCATCATATTGAGGATTACTGCGATAAAAACGTACATGCACACAGCACTGAATGTGTTTCCCTCTGTATTCCACCCTACTCCCTCCCAATTTCGTAATATTGAAATTGGTATTGACAGCATCACATGTACACATAGGATTGTTTGAACTGTTTCCTTTATCAAGTCTCTTTTTTTCCCTCCCCCCCACCCTCCCCAAGTCTCCTCCCACTAGTCTACTGGGATGACTCTTCATTTATCTGAAACCTCTTTTGTTTCCCAAATTCTTTCTTGTTTCCACATATGAGAAAAAACATATGACCCTTCACTTTCGAAGACTGGCTAATCTCACTTAGCATAATATTCTCTAGTTATATCCATTTCCCTGCAAATTACATAACTTTGTTATTCTTTATGACTGAGTAAAATCCCATTGTGTGTGTGTATGTGTGTGTGTGTGTGTGTGTGTGTGTGTGTGTGTGTGTGTGTGTGTAGCTTATCTTTGAAATACTTACATGGTTATCGTCAAAATTAAAATTTTCTTGGTCAATTCATGTTTAGTTTCTTTTATTTCACAAAACCAGCCTATGTAATTCTATTGATCATTTTGAAAGTTTCCCTTTTATTAATTAACATAAGAAATATGAATTATTCCACATAGGAAAAAAGTATGCATATAATACATTTAGAAGAATTTTAATCAGTGAAATAATTAATAAATGCCTATTTCAGAATAGACTAAAGCATTCAGAATATCCCAATGCTTTCCTGAAATAATGAATTGGTAATAAAGTTACATAGTGAACCAGTATCATAATAGATTGATAACCCATGAAGTAAACAAAGGGGAAACATAGTATGTAAATTCAGGACTCTAAATATAATTACAAAGAAAAGAGAGTTGGATGAAATAGTAATTTAAAAAGTTATTAGTAAGCATATGAAATTAAAGTATTTCATAAATTATTCTACTAAATAGCTAGTGACAAAAAACTTTAGTCAGATTGTCAAACACATTTTCTAGAATTTAAATACAACTGAATATTTATTGTTGAAATCCTACTTATATAAGCAAGCAAATTTTTTTTAAGCAAAATCGCTAAAAATCAAAGGAAATTATAAAGATTATTCCTATGTTATTGAAACATTATCATCATTTTTAAAGCCCAGTTTTCATAAAGGAAAAAAGGGAGGAAAATCTTGTCCCTACTTAAAGCTCAGCCCCATTTTGTCTTTTTAAAATTCAAACGAATTCTCTTCCTTTCTCATCTCAAACTTCAAATTTCATGTTGCATTCTTCTAAGTGTCTTATTTCTCTTGGTTCAAAAAGAACTGTGAAGTGGGATTAATACTGTGCAAGTTTTAGTCTTTAACCTCAATTCAAATTCTGCCTTGGCATTGGGTTCTCGATTAACAAAAATTCACCTCTGTTTCTTCTGCATTTCCTAAGGAAGTAGGGAGAATTCTCATTAAACTATGGGTTTGGACCTGCCTGGTAACTAAATTGAAAGCCCTAAGGTGTGTAGTTAAGACTAATAATAGCAATAGCAAAGATTACGGGGTGTTTACTATGTGTTGGTACAATTCTAAGAACTTTACACATTGATACTTTCATGAACCCTGTTCATTTCTAGCATAAAGGCTACATTCCTAGATCTTGACTAGGACTTGAGCAAAGCCTCAGGATAATGAAAGTACCAAGAGGTAGAGGGCTGCTGAATGTGCTTACAAAGAGAAGCTATTCAGGTGAAATCATAAAGGAAAGATAGTAAGCATATAAAGTTAAATTTTTAAAAAGCACTCAACTAAATTTTAGTGTTAAATGCTTTTGTGTGATTATTAAGCAAGTGTTCTAGAATATAAGCAAAAATATCTTTGGAATACCGTTTGTGTAAGCAAATAGAATATCATTAAAAAAACCCGAGCACTTAAAGAACAGTTAAAGGAAATTATAAGGATTATCACAATGTGATATTTTTAACTTTTCACTACTGGGACTGAGAAAGACCTGAAGATATACAAGCTTCTAGTATACAATACAACCATCTTCAATCGCATAGGAGGTAGGACTTTCCTTAACACATATAACCTCAAATTATATTTTTGAGGTTTCCAATATCCTTGATTTTTAGTTTTCTGATTGATAATATCCTTGACACTTATTTTACCTAAATTGTGCCTGTGTATAATGAATAGGAAGAAAAATAGCAACATCTACCTTGTTCTAATGTTCCATATGTTGATGGCCTTACCTGAATTATTCCAGACTATTCCTCTATACAGCTTCAAGGTAGTTTGGAACTGCTGGTATTTTCTTATGTTCTTATGGAATACAATGACTTGTTATTCTAGAAACTTTGGATATCCAGAATTAAATAGAATTAAAGGTAAGAGTAGACCAGTCTGTGGCTTTATGGGCTAGTTTCCATGTTGACCATGAGCTCCTAAACTTCCTCCAGGGCTACTTCCTTAGCCTTCATAGAAGCAGTAATTTAATCTCCAAGTCCACCCTTGTTACTAAGAGCTGCAAACACCGCTCATCTCTTGTGAAACACCATGTCACTACAAATGGCATGTTGATATTCAAGAGCAGTGGCTCTTAAATTTGTACTGCAGGCATTCAGCTCACCTGAAGGGCATGTTAATTGCTTATGCCCCACACCAAGGTTATGATTCAGTAAGTCTGGGATGTAGCTTCAGAATTTGCTTTTCTGTGACTTTCCCAGCGAAATTGATGCTGCCGGTCTGGAGACCACATTTTGAGAGCCACTGTTGTACAAAGTTGTTTTGTAAGTATGATGCTATTCTAGGAAAAGATGTATTATCTGATGCTAAATCAATAGTACTAATATTAGAATATTTACATTCTTATCTGGCATGCTAATATGGGAAGTTATCTTTTTGTATTTTGTATTTTTTTAACAAGCCAGTCTGAAATGAATCAGATAACAACTCATTTAAGCATCAAATGAGATGATTATACAGTGAAATTTAGTATACCATGCACATCCATTAATCATTCTCAATACTCATTAAACAGTCTAATCTGACAAATTCTTAGGTTTACAACACTTGCCTCTCATAGTACCACCTTGCTGTTGGGAAATATAACTGTAAAACAAAATTGAAGTCTTGTAAAATGGTAGGAAATATATACCAGCCGTGGTATTCCATATTGTCCAGTGAAATTAATGGGCTCTGGGAAACTACCAGCATTAGGAAAAAATAGTCAATTATCACAATGCTGTAGCCACTGAACAGGATAAGATACTCTTGGTGTATGGAGATATAGTGAATCTAATTGCTGAGATTCTTCAAGGCCTTTGATGCCTTGAATTTTTTAGCTACAAAAGAATTCATCTAGCCAATTAGATTTCCTCTAGCCTCTAGAAACATCTAAACTCAAAGCTAAATCTTCCAGGTGTGCTATATCAAAGTCAATTTACTATCCTAGAAGTTGTTAATGTTTGCATAGCCAAGAACCCTTCATATAGTGTTGATAGTTATTTGGAATCTGGTGGTCCAGTATATCATACACTGAAACTACAATACTCTGAATGGTAGGCCTTTTAAGTAAACTTTAAACTGAACTAAAATTGAAATTGATGTACTCACAATTTAAATAGCCTGTGTAAAAAGCTCAAGGTTTTCTGCCTTGTGAATCGCTGTCAAGTCTTGTATTTATTTTATGCTTTTTCTTTTAGTAAAGTCACCATAGAATGATGCACTAAAAACCATAGAATATTTTCTATAGTGGGTTCTTTCTGCCATTAATTAGATTTATAGGGATGTGCAGAAGTCAAAGTTGCTAACAAGTCTTTGAATGTGCTTATTCTGAAAGTATAGTATTAGACACACTGAAACTCATTGGTTCTTAATCAAAGTGGCACAGGCTTGAGGGCATCCAAGTTTTTATATGGACGAGGCAGAATGATGGGCTATCCAGACTCACCTTTCAGCTAACACACTTAGCATGGAGACACAGATGGATGGGAAAGATGACCCTGACCCACATAAGACCCACATTCCTGCACAAGGATAGAAGCATGATAATCAGGAAATGATGGTTGTTAGTTACAGAAAATGCATTATTGTGAAAACCAGGGGAAAAGTGCTTATGAGAGGAAGTGATTGGATTATGGGGAATGAGAGAATAAGGATAGATCATTCCTACTGAGTAAATTGCTGTGATTTATAAGAGAAAGGGTATAGTGATATCTTAGCCCATTACTGACTAGATTCATTTCACAAACAATCCTAAATCAGAATGTGACAGTTTATGGAGAGACAAACAAAGTCTCTTAAAGACACTTGTAAGTTGCCAAGCTTTTAAACTGGAATATTTTCAACTCCCCATGTCTTTAACATCATCAGCTTCCTTTATTTTGGTAGTTGACATTCATAATTATGATTTTGTGTTCTCTCATCAAGTGACTCTCACAATAGATTACTATATACTATGGTAAAAAGGAAAATACTAGGTATATCTTATTTTGCAATAATAATAAGTGAGTATTTTCTAAATCTTCCTGTTAAATTACCCCTGAATTAATCAAATAATCATCTTGCATTCCTTCAGTTAGATGCAATATATATTGTTATATATTATGCACGTATATATTCATATATGTATTGCTACATATGCTAACTTATTTTTTTAGTTTGGATTTAGGAATTCTAATCTTTCAAGAATGCAGGCAAATGAAGTACATTCTAAGAAATTTTTCACAAAAGTATTCAAAACAGGTAATACTTGTATAACAAAACAGGCAATTTCATCAATATGTTTACTGAAAATGCAAATGTATTTTAGAGTATTTCAACCAAAAAAAAAAAAAGAAGAAGAAGAAGAAGAAAGAAAATAACTCTGAGAAAAGTTCAATAAATGTCATTTAAGCACAGCTCAGCAAGAAGCTAAATACCTTGCCTTTTGGGGGGGTAATGATAGTTCCCTGTATGGAACATAAAATATTTAGTACCGTGGGTAGTTAGGTGTGTCATGAATGATCTTTGAATGTCACTCTTCCCTCAGCTCTGCTTGGGCTGGCAGAAACTTCCTGATGCGGGCTTTGATTGCTGGTATTAAAGGAATGATTGCAGGGTTGACATTTTGCTGTGAGGACAGGAGATTGAAGCAAAATTTTCTGAGGTGGTGTGCAGACATACTGGCAAGCCAAATTTTTCCTGGAAAATGGTTTTGGATCTGCCCTCATTTCAAAGACTCACATGTTGGAGCAGAGAAGATGTGGACCAATTTCCTTGAAAGTATTTCCAAACAGAAGCTCTCATCAATATAGTCACAGGAAAATCCCATCAACTTTCTTTGTCAAAAAAAAAAAAAAAAAAAAAAAAAAAAAAAAGCTCAGCAAGTTGTTTATGATCTCTGGCAATAGCAAGGTGACAATCTGCTTGCCTGCTACAATATTTGGATTTTAAAGTGTAATCCCAACATAATTGAATTTGTATACTTCATAGAGGTACATGAATCAACTAGATTCCAGAGATGATTGTTTTTCTTTTGTTCTAATTAATTTTGGCCCATCTTTTTGGTATGAATTAGTTATCAAGAACCACAATCTACTGTGACCTCATCTACTTCATGACAATAGACTATAGCATTTGCTTTTTTGACCAAAATAGCTATTCTTGTAGAGAATTTAGCAGCAGTTTTAAAGGCCCTATACAACGGTTCCTTGTTTCTTCCCTCATTCTTTATATAAGCTAGATTACTTTATAGTTACATTGGGTATATTATTAAAATATGTCAATACTATTAAGATACAGTTTATATTTCATTCCCTTATGAAAATTTCTACTTTTCTCCATCTGTTTTGTGCTACTATAACAGAATATTTGGATAATCTGTAAAGAATAGGAATTTTTTTACTTACAGTCTGGAGTCTAGGAAGTCTAAGGTCAAGGTGCTGGCAGGTATGATTATCTAGTGAGGGTTGCAACCCCAGAGGAAAAAAATTCTCTATGCCCACATGGTAGAACGCTGAAAGGAAAGCTAACTGAATGCTTTGTGAAGCCTTTTATAATGGTCTTGATCCCATTCATGACAGAGGAATTTTCATGACCTGATCATCTCTAAGCTTCACCTCTTAATACCATTATATTGGCCAGGAAGTTTCAACACCTGAATTTTGGAAGAGACACATTAAAAACATAGGAATATCTTAAATTCCTATCTGATATTGAAGTAAAACCTTCTGGCTCTCTACAAAACATGTGATTTGCTTGAACCAGATATACCAGCCATTTTTATATCTCCATTTATAAGAAATTTTCTGAAAAAAAAAAAAAAAACTTTTCCATCTTAATACTGTCATCCTAGTTCTAGGCTCACCTTTCCAATTGCCAGGTAGATTTCTAAGTCCTGTTGATTCTTTCAGATTCAATGAATACCAATTCAAGTTTATTGTCTCCTATAATCTTACCTCATCAAAAGCAATATATGTTCCCAAATGTTCTGTGGTGAACTATGTCAACCTTATCTCAGTATGAACACATGCATTAGCTTTTACTACTTCTTCTGTCTTAATTTGTGCCCACATCTAGTCAGCTCATGAGTTTCTTAATAAAAGCTTTCTAAGTGACAATAAATTTCATCTCTTCCTTTCTATACCTATGGTCACCATTCTAATGTAGGTTTCTTGTCTCATCTGGTTTCTTGAAAGTAGCCCATCTGGACTCACTGTGCTTCAGTGTACTTACCATTTTTTAAAGCTACCTGAGTTTTTAATTCACTAGAAAAATACTTTCTCAAAAATCTTAGTACCTAGTGCTATCCTATTACTTAAGAAACAAGTTCCAAATTCTTTAACATAACCATCCAGTGATCCTTAACTTAGTTTCCAAATTACTATTTGGGCATATTTCTACTTTATCCTTCCATTAACCCTGTTTTCTGTGTGATACTATATTCCTGGAATTTAGGGATTCTGAATATTTTTTGTACCATAGATTTCTGTGGCAGTCTGGGGAAGTTTATGGCTTCCTTCTCAAAGTAGAATTTTTGTATGTGTAAAATAATAACCAGATGTTTACCAAATAAAGCAATTCTGTCTGTGGACCCCATTGTTTATGTATTTGTGGCTTTGCTATGATATCCATAGCACAGAAGTTCTGGTCTTTAACTTCTGACCATTGAAATCTTCATTTTTGAAAGCCTTGTAAGATTCTCACCTAAGTCTTTGTGCCGCTTTACTTGGACTCCCTGCTCCATCCGTATTCATCTCTTTGCCCTTTGCCCAGTTATAGTTAATAATTTATATTTTTAGTTAGTCCTTATTTTTTAACTCTGTCCATTGTTGTATTTTATTTACTGATAATAGTATTCTCAAAGCTGACCTAGCCACTTTCACAGATTCTGTCTTCATCATTCTTCTTTTAAACACTTTGAAATATACATTTAGTGAGGAAAATGTCTGGGATCCAGAAATTTTGTTGTTTTAGCAAGATTAAACAACATGTTGCTCTTAATAGATTATAACTTATTTGAGGAAAGGAATATTTTTATGTTCCTTTTATATCTTCTCAGATTCTACATGACAGTACTTGTCCAGTAAAGTTTGTGAATGAGCAAACTTGGGAAATACTTGTCTCCCAATGTTTAATATCACTAGAATTGACTATGGGCCCTCGAAGAATATAGATGGGCACAACAGTGTTCCTGGGTGAATGTTTATGTCAAATTAGCTGTGACCCAATCCTTCTCAGCATAACCTTAACTCTTATAATTTCTCAGTTTCACAATTGAAAATTCACACATAAAGGCTTTCAACAGTAAATTTCTTAGAATGTTATCTCTTGTTTTACAATCTTGAAAAATAGCAAATAAGGAAAGTAAGACAATTAAAGAATTTGTTTGGAATCATGATTAATTCAGGACATGTTTGAGGCTTAAATTTCTAATAATAAATCACAGCATATACATTTTCCTATTCTTATTTCCTATTTTATGTCCTCAGTGAAAACAATAAAACCAACCTGATTTATACTTGTAACCATGATTTCTTTATGCCTGTTTCTATTTTCAGTTATTCTCCCTTGCCTCTCATTCAGTAACCAAATATATTTCTATAAGAGTTTTCTTACAACAGCATTGCTAGGTTATATATTTTTAATAAAAATTATTTATTCAAAAAAGATTTATTTTAGCAATGTTAATGCTTTCTTTTCAAATGTTATTTTAAGTATAAAATTATGTATTTATTATTATAATTAATTAATTTCTCATGTGGAAGTTTATTATGTATGGTAACTATTTTTAAAGAATTAGATCGATTTGCTAATGCCTTTAGCAGGCCATGAACTGTAAATTAATGTAAAATTAATTCATTATGACTATCCATTTTTTATGGTCTTTTTTAGTATTGTACTGTAGCAAGTACTAGCTAATGTAGCAGGATAATTGATTTTCTATTTTCATAGCTCCAGATGGTCCTCCTGAAAATGTGCATGTAGTAGCAACATCACCTTTCAGCATCAACATCAGCTGGGGTGAACCTGCTGTCATTACTGGACCAACATTCTACCTGATCGACATCAAGTCGGTAAGGCATGTCTTACCATCTTTAAAATACAGTATAAAACATGGTTGAAGATGCAGGTTTTAGAATCAGACTAGTTGAATTTGAAAATCTGAGTTCTGGCTCTGTTAGATTTAGACAACTTACTTAATCTCTCTTTTTCAGTATCTATACGTGTAAAATAAAGAATAATAATAGTATACAAAGATCCTCTGAGGACTAAGTGAGTTAATATAAAGAACTTAGAACATTTCCTGACACATAGTAAGTGCTCAATAAGTATAAAGTTTTAGTAATAATTATTATAATATTTATACCCAGGGTATATATGATGTCTATAAACAAGTGGCTAAATTGATAGTGATTCATTGGCTTAAAATATAGTGGAAGTAGAGTCATAATACAGAATGAAAAGGGAGAAGGCATTAAGGGAAATATCTCCTAGATAACATCAATCTTAATCTTGAAAAAGAATCGAGGCAGAATATGAAAAGAAAATGAGAACAGAGCTATAAAGAATGTCTCGTTCAAGAAAAAGCAAGTCGTGTGCAGTCATTGTAGGACATAGCATTCATAAAGAAGAATGCTGAGAGATGAAACTATATAGTAAGTTAACTATATAACATGTTGCAGAGTTTGGGTTTTATGATAAGGGTAGAATGGTACCTATTTTGAGGAATTAAAGCAGTGACATAGTATAGATTTCTGCTGTTTAAGATCAGTAGGTTTGTGCTGGATAGTTGAGAAAATTTGGGGGTGCAAAATTTAGGCAAGGAGACAGAAAACTGTAGGAGTAAGTATGATAGAAAAGATCGGAGTACAGGAAATTTAACAAATGAACAGAATAAAAATAAATTAAATTTGTGAGATTTGGTGAAAAATCAACCAATTCATGATGGTGAGTGTAGTATGAATTAAGGATGATTATAAGATATATATCTTGGAAAAGTATGAGGAGGAACATATCTGTAAAGGAAAAGGAGTTTAGTACTCGATACTCTGAGTCGTAGAGGCCTGGAAGTCCTCCATGTAATGATACCCCATTAGTAGGAATACATGTGGCGCTGAAACTCAGGAGAGAAATTCTAGGTTTTCAGATCCAGGAAGTATTGATATTTAGAAGATATCACATTATAGGAATAGATGAGATTAACTATGAAACATGAAAACTAAGAGGAGGATCTGAGGATAGCATCCAGGGGTATAGACACATTTAAATAAGAGCCAAAAGTAGACCAGACAGTCAGGCAGAAGGAAACCCAAGGCCTGAAAGTCAAATCCTTACTCTAAGATGTGGTGCACTACAATGCAGAATTATTAGATAAGATAAATATTGGACAGATGCCAATGAAATTGGGCCTGATGACCACAAGATTCTAGAGGCATCTAATGCACTAAATAAGATAACTTATGGGGAATTTCTCTCTCTTTGCCTCTATCTATTGTTGTATTTTATAATTTTGCTCTGTCTTCATATAGTTCTTCAATGGAGATACTTTTGTCTGAAAAGACTTCTTATTATTAAAAGTAATTTTTTAAAAAGTATTAACCAACGTACCAAGTTAATATCAAACAAACCTTGACATTATGATATTAAAAAAGTGTTACTGCTAAAAATTTTTACAGTAAATTTAAGAGATCATTGATCAATCTGTTCTCCTATTCTGTCTTCTGTTCCTTTTAAGAGTAAACATGTGAAGATTTTAGTATATAATTAGCCCAAAATAATTAACATGAGTGGTCTGGGAATATGCATTAAAAGAAAATTATAAAATGATAAAACTAAGTTCTCTCAAATGAAAGGCACTTTATTAAGGAAAGTAGTTTCCCCCCAAACTTTGGTTGTGTTTAAAGGAAGGGAAAATAAAATGTTTAAAAAAGTGATTTTATAATCTCGTTCTTATAATCCTCTTACTGAGCTTAAAAATGAGCAAGGGGAAAAAAGAGACTGATATTTTAATTGTTTATTTTATACAAGTTACATATCCACCTGTTCATATGCATATCTTATTATATCTTGTCAAACAAATTCTTAATGTAAACATTTCCTTCATTTTGCATAAAAGAGAACTGAGGTACAGAGAAGATAACTTCTCATAGAGCTAAGACTTAGATAAAATCAGTGGACCAATGGTATGACAAAAAGGCAAATTCATCAGATAGCAAATAAAAATTACTCATTCAAACTGTAACCCCTCTAAAACTTCTTTGGATCAATGATAGCAAGAATTCAAATAGATTCTAGTACCTAACAGTATCCTTGGGATGCATGGGACTCAGCAGAGGCATTTGATTCCTTCTTTCCTTCCTTTATTAAACATATACTTTTAAATACATCTATTGTGCACGGTCAACACTGTGCTAGGCACTGACTATGTAGAAGTGAACAAATCTGACATGGTCACTGTTCTTACTGAGTTTGCCTGCAATTCATACTAGAAGTATGTATTCATCAACATTTAAAAATCATTGGCTCCCAGACCAAGGAATAACATATATCATTGCATTTAGGATTTATGCTATAGCCTGGACACTGCAAAATAATAGCCATGAGAGCATAATATTCTTACATAAAAAAAATTAAACAAAAATTGACAATATTAAATAAAGATATATGGGTACAGATATCATCTTTCGTGATTCTACTGAAGATTAATGCATTTTATGGTCTTTTGTTCATTTTTTCCTTTATTCTGTCACTTAAATAGTGGAGTAGCCTCTATTTCCTAGTACAGGACTTAAACATAGAGTTCTGCTTTCAAGTAGATCACACTTAGTGAGAGACATGGGTATATAAACAGGTAACTATAGAGTGTGGGTTAAGAAAATTAGGGTGAAGACAAGTTAAAGCAGTGAAAGTTTCTGTTATGAGGGACATAGAATATAGGAAAAAAAAACCTCACAGAATAGGTTAAATTTGTCTAGGGACTTAATGCTTGGAAAGAAAGGTTTGCACCAGATAGGAAAGGGTGGAGGTGACATAGGAAGAGAAGAAAAGATAGGGATCAGAGCAGAATAAGAAGAACCACATTCTATTTGCTGATAATGATGAGAGAAATGATCAAATATAAAATGAGCAAAACAAACTCGGAATTGATTAAAAGAAAATGAGGGGGTCAAATGGTCTGATGTTTCAGTCCTGGATAAGCAGGTAAGTAAGTATAAATGGAGTAGGTTTTCTAAAGAAAATACAAGTAACTTTTGTACATGCTGAATTTGAGGACCCAGAATTCTTTTTGAATTTTATAAACTATTTTTTTAAAGATACAATAGAGCACATTCTTGTCATGCCATATTTTCACTATTTGATATTTTTTTATCTCATCTCAATAGAAGGCATTGTAATAGTTTAAATTATAAATAGTATAACTTATAAGGTCAGGACCACAGATCTTGTTGCAGTGAAGAGAGTTCTGCACTCTTGAAAGACCTGAACCCAAATCCCATTTCAGTTTCTGGGTGGCTATGTGATCATGTGGAAATCATCTCAACTCTATATATTCAGGATTTAAATAGTTATAATCTGGCAAGCAACACAAACCAGAAGACAGATTGAAGCCAGTTGAGAGTGGGGCTGTAATGAATGGGAAACCCACACCCCATCGTTACAGAGCTCAACTGTTACTCATTTCTAGATCACCTTTACACAGCATGAATGAATGCCTACTCTTATGGAAAACTTCAAAAGCCACATTTTATATGATATTTAAACAATAACAACTAATTAAATATAGACTTTCACCACCAGTAAGTACATGTGCCTGATCGATACAATTCCTATATGGATTAGTTTTTCAGCCATTTTAGTGAAGTAGGATATCTCCTTCTACTAATCTTATGTTTTTTTAGGAATTGCCTGTTTGACTATTTGCAGTGATGATATTATTCCTCGGTTTTTTGCTGTGTTTCTGTGTAACGTCTTTAAGTTAAAAAAAAAAAAAAAACTCAGAAAAGATGAAGGAATCATTTGCATTGACATTAAATACATATGTGAGAACACCAATGCCAATCTCAATACACTATATGGGGAACAGGGGAAATGAAGAGGGAGGAAAAGCCCACCAAGTGCTGTGTGCATGTATGTCACTATGACTGTGAACTACATTATGATGTGAATGAAATGTACCAGTAAAATTACCAATATAATGTATCAATAAAAGTATTAAATATGCCAATAAAAGTATTAAAATAATAAATAAAAAGAAAAGAATTTAATAAATACATTAACAAACAACAACAAAATGTTTCAAAATTTCAAGAGAGGAACAAGTTAACAATAAACTTAACAGTGCTGATTGTATATAAATATTGGCTTGAAGTGTTTCAATTCAAGTACTTGAGAGTGGTATGCCTAATATGGTTTTGAATTTTCTCATGGTCCTTTCAGGAAAAGCCCTTTTATTTAGTGTTAGAAACTTTAGCTATTTTTAATGTCTAGCTCCAATTGGCTAGAACATCCACATTTGAACAAATCATACAGGTAACTCATTTGTGCACATTTAATAATTGTGACATCCATAAACAATTTTTATCCAGTGCTACACATGGTGCTAGATTAGGATTTTTCAAGCTACCATCGTGAACATAATGTACTAAATGGAGTAAAATTAAAAAGGCAGAAAATATCCAAGTACTTTTCAGAAAGAAATTATATTCTAAAAGTTGTTTTAGTTATAAAGCACATAAAAATGTATATTAAATACATACATATATTCTGAATTTTGTTACAAAGCATGTTTCCTTTTGTGGGTAACTTTTATAAAAATCAAAATTTCTATGCCAATTACTTCAAATGTTCTTTCTAAATCTCCTCTTAATACTATAAATGAGTGTTGTCCTAATTTTACATACACAGAAAATAAGACACATAAAGCATAAGTTGTCAAATGACTATAAGTAATCAGTTTGAGATTCTAACCCTTGATAATTGGGTACCCAAACCTCTGAGTTTTCTTGTACAAATGAATGGAATAGAAGGCAATTTTGTTGACTGCAAAACTGATTTCGGCTTATTAGTTTGATGGATTGATTGATCATAGTTTGTTGATTATTTTTCTTTTACTTTTAATTATTGAAATACTTATTAATTAATAAATCATTATAGACACACTTTAGATTTCCCAGGGTAATCCAACTATTAAATAAATGAATAAGTAAATAAATGCATACATATTGGCCATATGAATATTCATGTGGCTTTGTACTGTTATGTTTTGGTGATTTAGAACTCAAATACTGCTTCCTTAAATGTTAACTATTTTTTTCCTATAGGTAGATAAGGATGAATTTAATATTTCCTTACTCAAGTCAAATGAAGAAAATAAAACCATAGAAATTAAAGACCTAAAAATATTCACAAGATACTCTGTGGTGATCACTGTGTTTACTGGTAACATCAGTGCGGCATATGTAGAAGGGAAGTCAAGTGCCGAAGTCATTGTCACTACTTTAGAATCGGGTAAGGAACATTTTCTGTCATTGTTAAACATTGTTAAAAATCAACTGACATGGCTGTCTGTCTTTCTCATGGTTTCTCACACTACACTCCAAAAAGAACTTGTGTTATGAGAAGTTTGTAAAGCATATGAATAAAAACAATTCAACAATACATTGATCAACAAAAATAAAGCTTCCTATTAACATTTTTGAGACAAAGTGAATTCTATAGAATATTCAATCCTTCTAAATATAGGCACCCATTTGTCTTCTCTATATTTGTTAACTCTGCTATGTGTTTCAGAAACTGAGTTACCTTGCTCAAGAGGTACTTTTTTCAAATATCTATAGCCAATAAAGTCACATCTAAAATTCCATTTTAATTATTTGTGTCCTATGATTTGAATGAAAAAGTAATAATACTCAAGTGCTAAATAATATGAGAAGCAAAATAAGAATCCAGATCACATTTGTTACAGTTGTTTTCTTCACTTAATCAAGTGACATGCTGTATTGTGTAACTATCTGATAAATGTCAGAATCCATGCAGATTTTCTCAAGGTCCTGTGAACAGGGTCTGAATGAATAATAAGATTGTAACCAATAGGAATTAAACCTGGAAAGTCAACCTCCCAGAACTTGCTTGCCCTGTGCTCCTTCTTTGCTACCAGATATGTCTTTGGAAAGAACAGATGAAGGGATATGTGGCTATAGTTTATTTGTTGCTATCCATAAGGTAAGTAGAGGAGGTAAAATTTTTTCAGCAAGTCTTTTTCATTATGTTCTCTATTCATTTTGTCTACAAAATTATGACCCTAAATTACAAGGTAAATTTTATCCTCAGCACCCTAAAATTCCATTTGTTTCTATTTTGCTGCCAAAATAGGTATCTATTTTTTAATTGTAATTTTTAAATTCCTACCTCTTCCTATTTCTCTGTGAGGAAAGAAGTGACAGATGTCTTCACCTTTGTATTGTAAATCACATGTCAAACCTTAACATTCTTTTTCCCAAGGACAAAATTTAATATTTCTTACTAAATCTTTAAGAATAAAATTATAAGTGTACAGCTAGAGATATTTGAAGGATGGGAAGTTCTTTCTAGCATTGTAAGAATTCTTTTGCTTATCCAACTTTAAATTTGATCCTAAATTTAGAGAAACACCTCACACAAGCTGAAAAAATATTTTTAGACACCATAAAAATGTGTAAAAACAAATGTAAAAATATCTCTCTTGAACAAATCTAACCTTTATTTTAGCTGTACATTTTTCCACTTAAAATGTTCAGCAAAATAGCATGTTTATCTGATTCTCTTTTTTTCCTCTTATTATTTACTTTTTTTTTTTTTTTGGTTGTAGTAAGGCACTATCTCTAAAAGTGTTCGTGGGGACATAAAGCTTGAGTATCTAAACAATAGACAGCTCAATGTTAAGTCTTCATAAAATTCTTGACTTCATGTGGAAGAATATGCCCATCTGAAGTTGATCAAATTAGGTATACTCATTAAATTTGATAGCCACTTATATAAGGAACACCAATTATATAGTCCAGTAAGAACTAGCTCCTATATACATAAAATAATTTTTACACTGATGCATATCAATCTATTTTATAATGGCTTATTGTTATGCTTAGGTAGTCATAAATAAGCTATTTTTATTTATCTAAAATAAACTTTAATATCTAAACTCTATAGAATTCTCAAAATTAGGCACTTGAAAAGTCAAATTAGAAAGTTAGTAATAGATATGAATAGATATTTCATAATCTAGAAGATATTGTTTGGCAAATAAACACATGGTAAAATAGATTTTCCATGCCATTATCCATCAGAGAAATATAAAGTAAAACCACAATGAAGTCTAACTGATCTCATAACCTTATAAAAATGATAACATATTAATTTTTAAAATAGTGATAATATCAACTTCTGGCAAAGATCAAGAGACTGAACCTCTGATATATTGCTAATGGAAATGAAAACTTATATAGCCACATGGGAAAGTAGTTTGGCAGTCTCTTACAAAAGTAAATATGTGTTTACCAAATGATCATAAAGAATCAAAACCTTACATACACACATGCCTATTTTATTAATAACAGCAAAGATGGTAACAACCCAAATATCTTTCCATTATTAAACAAACCCTGGTACATCCATAAAATGGAACACTACCCACCAATAAAAAGTGAACTATTTATACATATAAAATCCCAAAGGACCTCAAGATCCTTATGTTATTGTCATTCTCAAATGAAAAAAAAAAAACTATAGAGATGGAGAACAATTAGTTTTGTGGAGAGACATATAGTACAAATACAAAGGGATAATAAGAGGGATTTCTGTAGGGTAATATAAAACTATTACATAGTTTTGTCTGAAGTGATACTTACAGGAATCTATACGTGGGATAAATTTGCATAGAATTAAACACAAAAACACAAAAGCATGGAAAAGTGTT
The DNA here is from genome assembly GCA_004027655.1 of Graphiurus murinus. Classification (NCBI taxonomy): domain Eukaryota; kingdom Metazoa; phylum Chordata; class Mammalia; order Rodentia; family Gliridae; genus Graphiurus; species Graphiurus murinus. Next base: position 151,639 of record PVLC010000595.1, read on the forward strand.
GAAATCAGAATAGCATCTTTAATTTAGCTAACAATATTGTATCAATGTCAGTTACCTAATTTGATATGGAGCTATAATGATATAAGGTGTTACCACTGGGGAAAACTGGAGGAAGTTTACATGGGACTTTGTATACTATTTTGACCATTTCCTGTGAATCTATATTATTTCAAAATAAAAAGTTTAAATTCACTACCCAGCACTTCAATAAATAAATAAATAAATAAATAAATAAATAGCTTTGAAAGTCATAGAAACAGAATCTGCATAAAGATGAATGCATATGAAAGGCAAAACAAATAGGCACACAACCTGGTTCCTCATTATAGTTCTGTAAACTACAAATGTCCAGTGAATCAGTGATGTACGGCCACTTTGCTGGTTTCTTTCATTTATGTGGCTTAAATAATTTGTGTCATAATCTTTAAAAAACAGACTTTTTTTTCTGTACTGGGGATTGAACTCAGGGGCATTCTACCTCCGAGCTACACCCCAAGCCCTATTTCTTATTCTTTATTTTGAAACAGGGTCTCATTAAGTTGCGGAGTGCCTCACTAGGTAGCTGAGGCTGGCCGCGAACCTGGATCCTCTGGTCTCAGCCTCCTGAATGCTGGGATTACAAATGTGTGCCACCACACCCGGCTTTAAAAACACTCTTTTTAATTGGTGCATTGTAATCATACATCTTTGTTAGGTACAAGCTGGTAAAGGCATATATGCACACATCTGTCATTTAACCCTTCCCCAATTCCCGCCCCATTCCCTTTCCCTCCCTCCTTCTCTAGTTCAGTTTAGTGACTGACTTTGATATGTTTGTGAAAGTACATCATGCACATTAAGGTGTTTTCCTCCTCCCCCATCACCTTCAGTTAAGTCACCTTCTTTGCTCATCTAAGGGTTCTCTTTCTTTGTCTAGAGTCACTCTTATGTCTCACTTTCTCCCTAGCTTCTGCATATTAGGGAGAGCATATGATTTTTAATTTTTTGTGCCTGACTAATCTCATTTAGAATAATGTTTACCAGTTCCATTCATTTCCTTGCAAATGACATGATTTTGTTCTTCTTTATGGCTGAGTAAAATTCCACTGTGTACATATCCCACAGTTTTGTAATCCATTCATCTATTGATGGACATCTTGGCTGCTTGCATAGTTTGGCAATTGTAAATTGTGTAGCTATAAACATATATACACATGCATCAGTCTTTTTGGTCTCCCTTCTTTTGGGTAGATACCCAGAAGTGGTATTGCTGGATCATATGGTAGGTTCATTCCCATTTGTCTGAGGATCCTCCATACTGTAAAAACAGAATTTGAAGCAAGTTAAGTTTACACAAAGGTCAAAAGGAACATATTTTTAAAAATCTTTTAATTGTAAATATTTCATTTTAGTCCCCAAGGATCCACCTAACAACATGACATTTCAGAAGATACCAGATGAAGTGACAAAATTTCAGTTAACCTTCCTTCCTCCTTCTCAACCTAATGGGAACATCCAAGTCTATCAGGCATTGGTTTACCGGGAAGATGATCCCACTGCTGTCCAGATTCACAACCTCAGTATTATCCAGAAAACGGACACATCTGTCATTGCAGTGTTAGAAGGACTCAAAGGTGGACACACATACAATATCAGTGTAAGCAGCCATTGCTTTTAATTATACAGAAGTCAGTTTACAAACTAAATTGCAAAATCAGTTTATAAACTCAGCATTAAAAAATACTGCATTTTGACAAGACATGTATGTTATATTTACCTCATTTTTGTGAGATTATTTTTTAAATACCAACAGAAAAATGGTTTAGAGGGATGGAGTTGCCTATTTCCTATTTTAATATAGCAAACAATATTAAAATATTTTGATAACTCAGAAGCTTACACAATAATAGCACACATCCAGAAGTAAAGGAGAAAGAAAATGCAGAATAAAAGTAAAAAAAAAAAACAGTGAAATATAAATAAATAACTCTGCCTAAAAAAAACTATTTATGTGTGATTAAAAATGAGAATGTAAAAGCAAATTTCAAAGGCAAAGGGCATCAATAACTGTATATGTAGCATAAACGCATGTGTGAGTTCAAACACATGCATATAAGGCACATATACACACAATCTGTTTTATCCTTTACCTATTTTTGTTTCATGCCTTGGAATTTTCAGATAGAATTATTTAACCCTGGAAAAATAAATTTTTAAGCAACATAGACTTCACCCTAAATCTTCAAGTACCTTAGTAAGTAATCCTCCTACCAACTCTTAAATTTGATTATCAGAGCATTGTTAATAATTTGTGTGTGTATAAAATTAATATATATGTACTTAAATTTATTCTTTCCCTTGCTTTGATTTTATAGCTTTATTGAATCTATCTTGTTAAGATTCTTGCTGTGCATCCATTAAGTGGATTGTGAAAGATCTACTAGAGGAAGGATTAAGTAAATGAACCTGGGTTCAAATCTAGCTTCTGTGTCATTAAGTATTAAGTATATGACTTGGTTTCCTTATGTGAAAAATTAGTAATAGGAATACTAACATCTCTCTGGGATGTTGGTGTGGATTCAGCACTTATAGTTATGGCTGTTAGTGAATGTTCTCTCAGCTTTGGGCTATGGTGAATAAGAAAGAAAATAGAAATTAAAACAAAGTCTAGCTAATTTAAAATTTAAAGAAAAAATAAATCCTTTGTTTGCAAAGTGCAGTATGAAGTGTCCTTAACACCTTGATGATGTTTATTAAAATGCATAACATTAGTACCTACTCTGACCTGCTGAATGAAAACCTGAATGTTTGCATTTGGCAAGATTCGTAATCCACTTCTTTGCCACACTTCTATTTGAGAAGCACTGCCCAACTTCTTCACTTATTATTTCACTTATACATTAGGTTGTTCTGTATATAAATAAGAATAATGAACCACACCATAATATTATTTTTGTTTTGAATACTTCCTTTAAATTTACAGACACTGATAAATACTCCTTATGATTATTTTATATTTTGATTATATCTTATGGGTTTGGTTTATATATAAGTATAATTTCAATCCAATGAAAACATATCCAAAATAATGATAGTGTGAAAGGATGGACCACTAATATATAAAATGAACTAATTGCAATAAACATATTATGTACTAATTCTGTTTACCAACTGTAATGAAATTGGCCAAGAATATAGTTTTATTTTATATGGCAAGATAAAGTGAAGGAAAGAAGATCCTCCAGCTTCCTAAGCACAAAGTTAATTGAAAGTATTCCCATTTGTGTAAATCACCCTCTGAATATACAAACAGAAATGCTTTATGTGTATATGCTGCATTGTACAGGTTACAGCATCAGATACTTCGGGGCAGGGGTGAAGAAGGGCATAAAGGCCAACTTTCAGATGGATGATTTAATACAGGAAAACAGGGAGGCTCGCGGAATAGGATTTCATTTCAGAGAAGCAAGAGGGGGATCTTGGATGTGGATTTAAAGGAGGCCAGAGTTACCTAGCTACAGAAAGAAGGAACAGATGTTAGAGTCCACAAACAGAGTGTAGATTTGGTGACTTTTCTTACTGTTCCTCCCCCGAGTTCAAATGGAAGCTACAGTCCTTCCTAGGCTCTGTGAATGGGCTGTTTAGATTACACAGCTTTTGTTCTCAGGGCTTAGCACCAGAAAACCAATTTTAAAAAATATATCCTAGTTAATATTCCTCTTATATGTATTATACTCATTTAAGTGGGTGCAAGACAATGTAGTTAACAGGCTACATGCAATTGTTTTTAGAAGAGGAACAATTTTTAAATTATATTTAACCATGTTCAGTCATATACACACATAAAAAAGAACTTGAAAATACTAACAAGATGTTCCTTCGTTTTAGGTTTATGCAATCAACAGTGCTGGTGCAGGGCCAAAAGTTCAGATGAGAATAACCATGGATATCAAAGGTACATACATGAACTGCCTTCCTACAAATTGCTATTTTCTTTTTTTTTTTTTTTTTTTTTTTTTTTTTTTTTTTTTTTTTTTTTTTTTTTTTTTTTTTTTTTTTTTTTTTTTTTTTTTTTTTTTTTTTTTGCGGTACTGGGGATGGAACTCAGGGGCATTCTACCTGCGAGCTATACCCCCAGCCCTATTTTTTAATTCTTTATTTTGAAACCGAGTCTCACTAAGTTGCGGAGTGCCTCACTAGGTAGCTGAGGCTGGCCGCTAACCTGGATCCTCTGGTCTCAGCCTCCCGAATGCTGGGATTACAAGCGTGCGCCACCACGCCCGGCTCACAAATTGCTATTTTCTTAATCAGTGATTTCAACTTGAATTCCACACGAGAATTAAGGATGGAAGCAAGCTTTTAAATAATGCAAATGCATATAATAAGTATATATTAAGTAATAATATATGCTTATTTGAAGGTATAGTTGAAATGTCCAAATGATAATATAAATTACCATGTTAAATAAAGAGAATACCCATATTTTATCTTATATTTCTTTTGAAGTAAGTTTTAAGATATCAAAGACAAATTTTATACTCTGGATTTTCTGTAATTAAGGAAATTTAGGTTTAGCCAGGAGTGGTGGTGCATATATGTAATCTCAGTATTTGGGAGGCTGAGATAGGAGGATTGAAGGTTTGTGGCCAACCTCAGCTACTTAGTGAGGCCCTCCACAACTTAGTGAGACTCTGGTTCAAAGAATTAAAAATAGGGCTGCGGGTATAGCTCAGAGTTAGAATGCCCCTGGGTTTAACCCCCAAGATAGCAAACAAAAGTGCTAGCTCTAGGCTGGTTTTAGGGTTCAACTTCTGAATCTGATTCCTGAATAGGCCACTATATATGTATTTAATTTTGGGAAAGCTTGTTAACCTCTGTAAGCCTGCCAAATGGATTCTAGTTCTTACTTCATAGATTGTTGTGACGACTAAAAGAGATCGTCTTTGAAAAACCCTTAGATAATACCTAGAAACTTGTACTATTCACTGTTAGATGAAACTGTATATTGTATCTTTTCATCAATGTATAATCAGTATAAATGTAATATAATTTGTAAGCATTAATTATTTGACTTTAATTAATACATTCTATAAAAATACATAGCATCTTCAAAACCATCAGTTATTTCACAAAATGACTTCACAAAGTACAGAAAATTTATTTTTGCCATTCAGTGGTAGGCATGCAGGTGTGTGGATAGCAATAGACACATTATTTGTACACTTTACCAAAACTTCCTATGTCAAGATGGTTCTGGTATTTTACTATTTATCTAAGGCAGGCAGACTGATTCATTGTGCAGAGAAGATAAATGAGCACAGGGGCAGTGGTAGGGTCTTAGAGAAATGATTTTCTCTAGTAATATGCATGACTTTATTAGTGACATGAAGAATTACTAGTAGTCTCATTATATGTACATTTTTGGTACTGAAGATTAAACCCAGGGGCATTCTATCTCTGAGTTACACCCCAAGTTCTTTTAATTTTTATTTTGAAACAGAGTCTTGCTAAGTTATTGCATGCCATCCTCAAACCCACGATCCTCCTGTCTCAGCCTCCTAAATACTGGGACAATAGGCATGTGCCGTCACATCTCACTCATTAAATCTACATCTGAAGGAAATATAAGATTATATAGTAATGCCCAATACTGGGTTCCTCTAACTGAAACTTTTCCTTGGAGACCCTTAGCAGCCTGGCTGAAGATTCAGAACTCTTTGAAACTCAGAATTCTTCCTAAATCTTTCCTTCCTTCTCTCCCTTTACAGTTGTCATTTGTGGGTTGATGTCTTTTTGCTAAGTCTCCCTGCTCTCTATCCCTTTATTCTTCACAGATAGTTCCTCCAATAAACATCTTATGTATCAAGTCCCATTTTAGCCTTTTCTTGTCAGAATACCTAACTGATAAATCAAGTAAGAAATTGGCAGGCTGTGGGTGGAGCTTTGCGGCATAGTGCTTGCCTGGCATGCATGAAGCCCTGAGTTTGATCCCCAGCACCATAAGACAAACAAGAAAACTGCATTTGAACCTGGTGCTCAAAAGAGTGAACTAAAAAACCAAGTAAAAAAAGATTTGTTTCAAATCTTAATACTTATCCTTGTGAGTTAGGTGACATGAGCCCATTTCCTTACCTGTAAAATTGAGACAATATTGCCAATTTTATGATACTATTAAGAAGCTTCTTAAAGAGATTTCAAAACATAGAAATTGAACTTTGGTTATGTAATTGATGCTCAAATCGCATGTGTGTATGTGTGCACATCTATGTGTATATACATGCATATATACACACATATCTATGTACACATATATATACACACACACATATAAGTAGCTATAAATTTCAATGAAATAAGCAGAACTCCAAAAAATAATAATTTTGGATCTATTTGTATGAGATGGCAGCAAAATGTGAATTATCATGATGCTTTTGGAAGTGATTCTGGCAATTTCTATTAAAATTAAAAATACATAGATCTTTTGTGCCAGAAATTCTACTCGGGAATATATTTTATAGAAATAAAAAGATAACCAAATAAAGCTATCTATGCAAAGCTGATAACTACAGCAAATGTTCAAAAACTGGGAAAAAAATGAATTCCTGTCACTAGTTGAATGGTTGAATACATATAATGCTGCTGCACCATATATTATAGTCATTAAGAAGAATGAGTTAGCATTGTATCTGGTGACTTGGAGAGACTGACACAAGCCAAGCTGAAGCGAGAAAAGAGCCTATGGGGTAGTTATAATCCATTATATAACCCTTTAGAAAAGTCAAACAGTGATAAAAGTCCATTGTGTGTGACTACTTATGTAATTTTATTATGTGAACACAAAGAAAAACATAGTAAGCGGTCATCCAGGTGTTCGACATGGATTAATTGCAAGAGGGATGCTACTATGACTAAAACAGAAATTGGTGAACCAACTAAAGGAAGTAAAAGAAAAGGAAAAAAGTTTACACTAAAATATTAGTAAAATATAAATACTTTATGCAATTATGAAAATTATATTTGAGTCAGAGCATATAAAATAGATTTTTTTTAACTTGTAAAGAGGATTCAAATGCCTGAAAATTACACCTGGCACCATTATTTCAGGCAAGTCTCAGATGTATAATTACATCATCAGGAGATAGTAACTGCTAAATATCTGCTGTATCCAAACACAACTCTGTTTCATTTGTTATTTATATTTGCCATCACTTGGTCTGTATACTACCTGCATGATATGTGAGAATACCAATGTCACTCTCAATACCCTGGGGAAAGGTGAGAATGGAGAGGGAGCCGGGGAAAAGCCCACCAAGTGCTGTGTGCATGTATATCATTATAACTATGATTTACAATATGATGTGAGACTACAATGTACCAATGTAAGTATATATAAAAAAGAAATGAGAATTTGAAAAATCTTATCTTCTGTTAAGAAAGGAATCAATTATGGTGATATTTATTTTTTATTCATAGCCCCAGCACGACCAAAATCGAAGCCAACCCCGATTTACGATGCCACAGGAAAGCTGCTTGTGACTTCAACAACAATCACCATCAGAATGCCAGTATGTTACTACAATGATGATCATGGACCAATCAAAAATGTTCAAGTGCTTGTAGCAGAAACGGGAGGTATCATCAGATGTCTATTGATGTTGTTAAATTATACAGTATGAATTTCTGAACACTAGAGACATTTCAGTTCAAAATTTATAAATAAAAATTTACTCCTGATTATCACACAACTCTTGAGATTAATAAGATTAATAGTTATCAATATTATTGTTAACTATGCCAGTCACTTAATTATACCTAACATACCTTGCCAACATAAGAAAAGGAGTAAGATATGTGATTTATTTATTCCACATGCTAGTAGGATTGTTTTGATGTTGAAGTCTTGATAGCTTCTTTGGAAGTCTGAAGAAGAGTGATCCTTGACTAATGGATGTTTTTTCTCTACTTGAGAATTCATCCTCCAGGTTGGGTGTGGTGCATGCTTATAATCCCAGTACGTGGAAGGCTGAGACAGGAGGACCACAGATTTGCAGCCAGCCTTAGCAACTTAGTGAGGTCCTCCGCAACTTAGTGAGACCCTGTTTCAAAATAAAAAATAAAATAGGGCTGGGGGTGTAGCTTAGAGGTAGAGTGGGTTCAATCCTCAGCATAGGAAAAAAAAAAAAAAAAAAAAAAGATCATCCTCCACAACAGCTCCTTAGATTCTGTTTGTGATGAAGAAGGGCAGAGTTACCTGTATTCAGGCAGATCAGCTGAGTCATCCCTGGTGGTTCATAGAGTGATTGATATAACCATAGATATAACCATATTTCCCTAATGCAATTATAAAATCACTTTATTTATTGATTTTATGCTACTGAGGATGGAACTCCAGAGGTTGGAGTTGGATGTTGAGGGTCTTACTAACTAGCTGAGGCTGGCCTCAGATCTCAACCTCTCAAGTACTGGGACTACAGGCATGTGCCACCAGGTCCTGCTACTCTTTATTTTTAAGTGTCCCTGGAATGGAAAATAATGTTAATACAAATATTTAAACATTTAAAATTTTTATCACATTGTCCCTTACGGTCTAAAACACACAAATTTGAAGAGAAAAATTTTATATTAATGTGTATAGAAATTAATGAAATAAGAAAGGGACTTTTGATTAACATAGTTAACACATCTAAATAAGTTGAGATTATAAAAATAGGTGAGCATTTTTCTCATCTTTTTAAGTAATATCTACTTCCATAGTAGGTATTTCACCATTTTAAAAACTTCTTGCATGTCATAAAAATTACAATGACCTAATGTTTGGATTGATAAAACAAATACTCATTTCCAAAGTTAAAGATGAAAATGTTCAAAAGATTTGCAGAAAGTACACTCCAACAATTAATGTCCACCTAAAGACTATTTTCTTATATGCACATATACTTTTTTTAGATAAAATTCATGTAACATAAAATTTATCATTTAAAATTTATGCATTATAAATGTGAAAATGCCTTCATATGTTACTTGTAATCATTATTCTCTTTTTTTCTGAAAATAGCTCAGCATGATGGAAATGTAACAAAGTGGTATGATGCATATTTTAATAAGGCAAGGCCATATTTTACAAATGAAGGCTTCCCTAACCCTCCATGTATAGAAGGAAAGACAAAGTTCAGTGGCAATGAAGAAATCTATGTCATAGGTGCTGATAATGCATGTATGATTCCTGGAAATGAAGAGAAAATTTGCAATGGGCCTCTGAAACCAAAAAAGCAGTATTTGTAAGTATAGTTCATGTTGGCCATGCATTGTGTTAACAAGCTTGCTAGTATCTTTCATCCATCTAGTACCCATCTTTCCAGTAAGCTCTGGATATCCCCTGTGTGTTGTAGACCTGAACTTTGAAGCACCAGAAATAGAAATATAAACAAAGGATTATTTTTTCATTCTGTAAACATATAGTATTCTGTAAACATATAGGGGAAGCATGCAAAACTGAAAGAAATTTGATTTGATAAGTTACACAAGAACAATATGAAAAATACGGTATTTGAGAACATAAGTAGGAAGGAGTATTTAATTCTTCCTGTATAGGACAAGATGAACTGTCTGAATGAGTCTTAGAAATCTTTACTATTACTTTATAATTCTGAAGCACTAAATAACTTTATATGTTGAAAATTAATACTGATATTTTGGTTTTATTAAAGTCTGTTAAATTGAGTAGCTTTATTCTATTGAATAATATTATTTATATATATGATAATTTAAAAAATAATCATCTTAGCCTTATTTTATTTTCCAAATATTTTTTTATTATTTTTCATGCTTTCATTTTGTTGCCTGCTAGTTAGAGCATTATTTACATTCTTTTTTTTCTTTCTGTCTTTTTTTGCTTTTTGTGTTTTCTTTGTGGTGTCAGGAATTGAACCCAGGGCCTTGTCCATGCTAAGCAAGCATTTTAACTCTGAACTGGCCTTCCAGCCCTTTTTATTTTTATTTTGAGACAGGGTCTTGCTAAGTTGTCCAGTTGGACCTTAAACTTGTGATGCTCCTTCCTCAGCCTCCTGAGTAGCTGGGATTACAGTCATTTGCCACTGTACTCAGGGCTATTAAATTCTTCATGAATATCCTAGACCAAGTTACCATTAGAGAAGTTAGAAAGGTTAGTCAATAGTGTTCTATCATTTATTATTAAATTCAATTACTTTGGTTCAAATTCTTGGTTAGTCCTTGAATTTTATCCATCAAGCATGACAGTTTTGAAAATTATATACCATTAAATTCCATATTTAAGAGCCGGGTGTGGTGGTGCACACTTGTAATCCCAGCATTTGGGAGGCTGAGACTGGAGGATCTGGGTTTGCGGCCAGCCTCAGCTACCTAGTGAGGCCCTCTGCAACTTAGTGAGACCCTGTTTCAAAATAAAGAATCAAAGCTAGGGCTTGGGGTATAGCTCGGAGGTAGAATGCCCCTGAGTTCAATCCCCAGTACCGCAAAAAAAAAAAAAAAAAATCCATATTTATTCTTATGTATCACTTATTTAGCATATTTGTTTCCCAGACTTATCATATAACAAATTAAGCCTAAAGATTTGATAACGGTAGAAAGCAAATGATCGCAATTTATTGGTTTTATATGTTTAAATGCCCTTGTGTTTTTAGTTTTTAAATGAGGCAAATTTCTGTTGTCTCTGAGGATCTTAGAATCATCCTGTAATTTTTAAGGTTCATTCTCTTCTGTAACTTTTTCTATTTCAAATATTATAAAAGTGTAAAAATGGACAAATGCAACTGTGCATACACAGAAATAAGAAGCATTGTTATTACTCTGCTTGCATGTCAATAAGATGGGTTCTATATGACCACTGTAATCTAATTCTCTATTTCCAAAGGTATAACAGTCATTGTGCTTTATGTTTGTTAAGTATATTAGTGCAACACACCTTCATAGACATTGAAACATTTTATCCAAACAAATATAGGAGGAAGTAATGTGTTTCATTTCCTTAAACAGCTGACTGCTTAGGAGTTTGCTCAAATTTTTAGTCACTGCCCTATGAAATTTCAAGAGGCCTGAATGCACAATAATTATTCATCTCATATAAATATAAATTTGCCCTGATGGTGATCCAATTCCAAGTTTATATCTTTTATATTAATTTTATTTTGAATAAAATATAGTTTTCATAATTATTTGCTAATTCACTTATATCACATGAAAATTATTGGTTTTTAATTTTATAGATTTAAATTTAGAGCCACAAATGTCATGGGACAATTTACTGACTCTGATTACTCTGACCCTGTGAAGACTTTAGGTAAGACATATTATGTAGTTTATGTATAATCTCAACATGTTTATCATAGTTGAAACATTGAATGTTTAGTAAATATATTAATCCATAGTTGAATATTCTTAAGAACAAATTTATTTCAAGTTTATTTAGGCTGATTATGAAAAAATAGTATCTATAACATTCTTTGAAAAGATAGATGTTCCACATATTTAAATCTGTGTGTAGATTTTGTTAGGATATTGATTCTATGGTGACATCTGCTAACATCCTAAATAAATAGTTATTTGGTTATTTATATAATATTATATGTAAAACACTTATTTAATAAAAGAGAAATCAGCTTATGGAATTTTTTCTTAAATAATTTTAAAAACTAAAAGCTTCTAAATCCTTTTTAACATAGTGATTTTCTTTCATTCAACCCTTTCATGAGATTTTTCATTATACTCACCTAAATAAGGCCTAAATAGAACCCTTTAGTCAGATGCATGTCTTTATCATGATCATATCATCATCATCATCACCATAATAATATTAAAGATTTATGCAATACAAAATAAGCTCTTTTAATGTGATATCTGGTGAACTCTTCACCACTAAGTTTGGGTCACATACACACAACTAAGTTTTCATCAGTCTTTCTCAACCAGCATGATTTTATGCCCCAGGGGATATTTGACAATGTCTATAGCCATGTTTAGTTGCCAAAAAAGCATAGGGTGGTGGTGGTCACGTGATGATGCATAATACTGGCATCTAGTGGGCAGAGGTGAGGAATGCTACTGAATTTCTGCAGTGCACAGGACAGCTCCAGTATGTTTAGTGCTGAGAATGAGAGACTTTGAGTTAAGTGCTAATGTTTACTCCAGTTTACAGATGAGGAAAGCAACACTAGGTTTAATTAAGTGTCCCAGCATTCTAGCTTGGCATTCCATAATCACCACACTACACATAAAGTTTTAAAACCTGGTTTCAAATCTTGGCTTTGTTTCTTGAAAAAATATTTAATTTCCATGTATCTGTTTCCTTATTTGAAAACTGGTAATGAGAATATCTTTGAAGGGTGCCTGGAATTTTTAAATAAATTACATATGTAAAGATATGAATAATTTACATTTAGTAATTTTTTTTTTTTTTTTTTTTTTTTTTTTTTTTGCGGCACTGGGGATTGAACTCAGGGGCATTCTACCTCCGAGCTATACCCCCAGCCCTATTTTTTTTTATTCTTTATTTTGAAACCGAGTCTCACTAAGTTGCGGAGTGCCTCACTAGGTAGCTGAGGCTGGCCGCAAACCTGGATCCTCCGGTCTCAGCCTCCCGAATACTGGGATTACAAGCGTGCGCCACCACGCCCGGCTTACATTTAGTAATTTTATGTGTTTAATAATTTCCTTTAGATAGGCTATAACCAAAGATTTTATAAATATCCTTATTTAAGAGAAATTGTTTCCCTAGACTTCTACTGGGAGGATCAAAAATTCCTATTTCTTTTGTACCAAGTGCTCAAAATCCCTGTTTCCATCTATAGTATCTTAAGAAACCAGGAGAATAGTGTATCTCTAGGATAACATTTGAAAATGTGTGGACTGGTGTCTGCTGCTGAGTATATCATGAGCTTCAACAGATTTCGTTGAGAGTTGTGAATATAGAAGATAAATTATTCCACCATTTTTAGTCAGGTTGTGAAAATATTAATTGTATAAACAACCAGCCTCTACTTAGAAAAGCTGTGTCATGAAGAAATAAACTAAAAACACATGGATTGCCATATAGATGTTTATAGGAGAATAATATAAATTTCTTTGGCTGAACTGTTTAATTCCATAAAATTATTGATTTGATAAATTTGATCCAATACTTTAATCATTTGAAAGCTGCTTGAAATTGTGTCAAGCTTTCCTTCACTTGGTTGGTGAATCCAGTATACACTGATGACCACCATAGTAAAATTAATGTCTTGTTGTCATCAACATAATTTCCTAAAGCAAAGAGCATTCTAAAACCATAACTGCAACTAAATAATGATCCTGTTACATTTAGTGATGGAAGTAAAACACAGCAAGATGGAAATCTCTTGTCTGTGACAATATTTTATAGGAGATGTTTTTTTTTTTTTTTTTTTTTTTTTTTTTTGCGGTACTGGGGATTGAACTCAGGGGCATTCTACCTCCGAGCTACACCCCCAGCCCTATTTTTTATTCTTTATTTTGAAACCGAGTCTCACTAAGTTGCAGAGTGCCTCACTAGGTAGCTGAGGCTAGCCTCGAACCTGGATCCTCCGGTCTTAGCCTCCCGAATGCTGGGATTACAAGCATGCGCCACCACGCCCGGCTAGGAGATGGTATTTTATAGGAGCAGTGCTGGTAAGAGCTAGAGTTGATCATGTACTTTTTCTCAAATCAGTTTGCTGGCTTCAGACAGATTATAGACGGATAGCCATGTTCATTCAGTTATCTGAGAAGTAAAGTTGAGGCATCCGGGATAATAGAAATGAGAAAGAACATCCATAACAGGGGTGGGGGGAGCAAAGTATTAGGAACTGTGGTGTGCAGGGACATGACTTCTTATATTCTGCCAAAGGCTTCCCTCTGGCCAAGGATGGGCTTCATCCAGCACCAGAGTCTATGTGATCCTTAGCAATGACTTTCTTTTTCATCTCTCCCCAAACAGAAAAGGTAGTAGAATACAACAACTATTTATGGAAGGTAGTAGAAATCCATAGACAATTACCTGATTCCTTTCTTGGAATCATAACCACCACCACCCCAGTGGCCCAGGTACCAACACTTGTGTGCCCTGGTAATAGCAGGAATCTAGTGTGAGAGATGTGGAATGAAGGATGGAGCACAGGCTCCTGTGAAGGCTAAAAAAAGGGAAACCAGTGAAATACAGACTGAACACAGTAGTTAGAAAGTCACTGGGCTGGTAAGGAGAGTGACGGGAAGGGTCATATGTATCTATTATCAAGTTTCTCAGAATCCAGTATGTTATTTGAAGGGCAGTGAGATAAGGATAGTCTTTTAGGCTCCCTTTAGAGTGGTCTTTCAAGGGCTGCTTCCTGATAGCAGCTTTGTAGTTGAATTTCACCTTCTAATGCTTCTATAGTCAGTAAAACAGTGACAGCTGAGAGAGAAGGCATTAGTAGAAGGCCATAGAATCAAAATAGTTCTTGGTGAAAGAACGTTGTCAAGGATGGATGGTACAATAGAACTCAAAAAGGAAATAAAGTTGACAATTTCTACAATGAGCAAAGATCCCTGGCAAAAATGGTTTCATGGCGGTGAGACTTGAGACAAAGAATGAAGCAATTGGTGTAATACCGCTAGTGTCATCAGAAGATGGCAAAGAGAGATTGAGCCCTTTGTTCTCTCAAGCATATCATATGTTAGGATAGATGATATCAGCAGCACGCTAGTGGGTCCCAACATTGCTGGCAAGCCTTCTGAAGACTTAAGTGTACATGTAACCCTACACTTGAGTGAAAGAAGCCTAGGGCCCAGCTATGTCATCAAATCACCAGTGAATAAGCATTCATTCCCTGGAATTTCGAACACCACAGGCAACAAACTCCAATCTCAGTTGCCTATCAATGAAAACTTCAGGATTTAAAAGCCTTGGCAAGGCTGTGTTTCTATAAAACATTTTGGTGGTAGTTGGGCTTCTCAGAAGTTTTATTAAATGGAATTAAAAATAGGGGCGGAAGAATCACTATGAACTCACTTAAAAAGGCATGCATTTAGTGAAAGGGACTAACAAAAGTACAAGTGAGGGTGGTGGCACAGGGAAGAGGATTTTACACTTAGGAAAATCTTTATGGCCTCTAGGAATAAACGGGAAATTATATATGCATCATTTTAATCCTAAAAAATACTTATGACTTACGCGATTTTGTTTTTACTCAAGATTGAGCATTAGCATTTTTATTAGCATAATCCGTAAGAAACTCTCTTGGACTCTTAAAATCCTCCTTAGGCACATCAGTTTCTGGAAAGTGTTTGTAGGCAAAGTTTTGATTACAAGGCTTAATTATAGAGGATTCCTGTAATTTGAAAACCAGATGACCCTTTCTGCATCTAACAGGGCTCTCATTAAGCTGAACAAGATGAAACCTTAAGTATTGTTTTCTTTTGTCATAACACTTCTTATTTAATTACTATACTAACAATGAAAAGTTTCAATATACTCACTTAGATTCAGAAACAGGGGGTTTCTGTGTATCATTTGCAGCAAAAGGATCACTTCCCTCCAAAGCATCAGAGAAGCAGAGGAAAGGTTTATCTTGTTAACAAGGGGTGGTAATATGAAGATAAACCTCACAAACTCCACAGTTAGACAGGTGTAGTTCCGGCTGTTGTAGTATACATTGAATGCATGTGACCTTGGGTTAGTTACTTAACACATTATTTAGCTTCTGAAATCTTATTTTTAAAAGGAGAATACTTAATCTTAATTTTAAACTAAGCTGACCAAGAGATTAATTTGGATCATTCAAATGGATGTATGACTCTGAAATGTTCATTAATAAAGATAACTGATGTTATCTGTGTATGTTCCAAGCCTCTTAGGTAGGTTTGACATAGAAACTCATAAATTCTTCACTGCAACTCAGTAGTATGACCTCCTATTTATAGATTGTCCAAATTCATAGGCAAGAAATCTGAAGCATCTTATGTTTAAGCAACTTGCTCAAGGTTTTTAGCCAGGACAGGTGAGGCTGCACCAGTTTTCAGCCCCAGGCACTGTGACTCCAGTCAGTGCAGTACTTACCACCCTGTGTCACACTGCCTAAAAAACACCACATGCCCAAGTAGCTTCCACTCTCATTACTATCATTGCTGTTTCTGCTCCCATAGGCTTCCTATCTTGGCTGTTCTGCTTTTTCTTCTCAATGTTTTTAGTTATTTCTAGCTGCTGTCTTTTCTCACCTCGTCTTGGTCTTTTCACAAATGAGCATAGTTGATTTTTCTGCACAAGATACAATAATTCCTTTTTCTAACAATGGAAAAATACGACTTTTTCCCACAGCTTGGCAAATGCTGCTTATTATCTACTTTTAAAATTCTGCAAATTTGAAAGAATAGAAATGGCATCCTTTCAGGGCATTTTAACATACATTTCTTCTTTAAAATTACTGAATATTATAATTGGATATACTTATGGGGTTCAAAGTGATGCTGTGAAAATTTATATACAAAATGAAGCAATTGAATCAAGCTAATTAATATATCTATAACCTCAAATACTTATGTATTTTTCCTGCATAATTCTTATTTCTTGAGTTATAAAATTGAGTAACTTTTAGTAATGTGTTGTACAGTGTTTAAATATTTCTGATAACTAACACTGAACTAAAGGGAAAAATATCCCTATACTTTATTTCAAAGAACTTTTTAAAATTATTTTATCTTATTTTTTTAATTAATTGGTGCATTGTAATCATACATCTTTGTTAGGTACAAGCTAATAAAGGCATATATGCACACATTTTTCATTTAACCCCTTCCGCAATTCCCACCCCATTCCCTCACCCTCCCTCCTTCTCAAGTTCAGTTTAGTGATTGACTTTGATATATTTGTGAAAGTACATCATGTGCATTCGGGTGCCCCCCCACATCCATCACCTTCAGTTAAGTCAACTTCTTTGCTTATCTAGAGTTTCCCCTTTTTCATCTGGAGTCCCTCTTATGCCCCAACTTCTCCCTAGCATCCACATATTAAGGAAAACATATGCTTTTTTACTCTTTGTGACCGACTAATCTCACTTAACATAATGTTTTCCAGTTCCTTCCATTTCCCTGCAAATAACATAATTTTGTTCTTCTTTATGGCTGAGTAAAATTCCATTGTGTACATATCCCATAGTTTTGTAATCCATTCATCTGTTGATGGACATCTTGGCTGTTTCCATAGTTTGGCAATTGTGAATTGTGCAGCTATAAACATAGATACACATGCATCAGTCTGATAGTTTGGTTTCCATTCTTTTGGGTAGATACCCAGAAGTGGTATTGCTGGATCATATGGTAAGTTCATTCCCATACTGTTTTCCAAAGAGGTTGCACTAATTTGCAATCCCACCAACAGTGTCTTAGGGTTCCCACTTCTCCACACCCTCACCAGCATTTATTGTTGTTCATGTTTTTTATGATTGCCATTCTGATTGGAGTTAGGTTAAATCTCAAGGTAGTTTTGATTTGCATCTCTCTGATTGCTAATGATGTGGAACATTTCCTCATACATTTATTGGCCATTTGTATTTCTTCTTTTGTGAGGTGTCTATTTAGATCCTTTGCCCATTTTTTGATTGGGTTTTTTTTCTTAGCTGTGACTTTCTTGAGTTCTCTGTATATCCTAGATGTTAGTCCTCTATCAGAAGAGTAGCTGGCAAAAATTTTCTCCCAATCTGTAGACTCTCTGTTGAGGCACAGGTAAAAACTTTCCCAACAAGACCCCCAAAACACAAGCAACTCAAAGGAAGATCAATACATTGGATTGCATTAAACTGAAGAGCTTTTGTGTAGCAAAGGAAACTATCAAGAACCTCAATCGAAGAGCTTTTAAAATAAATAATACATTCCACTTTATAAGTGCTTATGTGAGGAGCCAGACATCTTATGAGCTTCATATCTCTCATTTAATTAAAAGGTCTTCATACAGATATTTTGAAAGCCTTAAAAAGTTGTATCCCTATATCAAATTTAGATGATGATAATTTCAGTTTATCAGATAATTGTTTATAAGAAATTAGTGATTTGTAATGATGATTTGCTAAATTACATTAGTATAATTTATTATGCAAACAAAACTATCTCACATGATCTATCACAGCATTTCAAGTTTAGTTGGAAATGATTTGTGCATATTAAAAAAAATAGTTAAGTGAAAGAATTCCATCTTCTTGATTTGAAGAAGTGACATTATTCTGTACTGGTAATGCTCCATGAGTCCTTGCATAGCAGTGACTCAACGTGCACTCGACAATCAGAGTACATTTTGTCCTTTTCTAGTGGCACTTTGTAATGCCTGTGCCCAGAGGATTAGATATTGTTTACTAATACATTATATGTCACTTCCTCACTTGGACAGTGCTTTGAAATGGTAATCTAATCTGAAATTTTTTATGGTCTATGAAAACATTTTTTCCCCCACTGAGTTGTAAGGCCCAGTGATTCAGTATAACCTCATTAATAGAGATGATTTCTTGTTCATCTTCATGCTTCTTTCCCACGCATATCCAATTAGAGTTAGCACATGAAAATTCATAAAAACAAACCATTGTATTTTAATGTATAAAAAAGGTATAATTAAAATACTTTATATGACAAGGTGCTATAGCATCTTATAAATTTAGCAGGAAGTACTAGGGAACCATGAAGCTCTGATAATTGTTTAAAATTCTGTACTCATTCAAATTTACCTAGCTGAATCGTCATAGGAAACCCTTCATATCAGTAATATTTCATAAGCACCAATCCAGGGAAAAATGATGAAACATTACTCTTCATATTTTATAGATAGTTAACCTTTTTGTCATTGAATTGAAACATTTTATGGTAAAGTTATAAATCTGTAACTTAAAATTGCTTATAATCAAAATTAGTAGTTATGCTCAAAATAATTTCTTGATAATTTTTATATTTTAATTTTCTTCAATACCAGATCTTCTACCTGAAAATTTTAATATCTGTCTCAAAATCAATGTATTTGTTCATGAGTAAATTTAACAAATATTTATCAACCATTAGCTATGTGTCCATTGCTATTCTCAGAACTTGGGATAGTTTTGAATAAAACAATCACCTTTGTGCCTAGTGAGCTTACATTCTGAAGGGAAGGACAGATAATAAGCAACAGGAATAATGAATAAATGAATTTTAGCATATTATAAATATAATAAGAGCTATGGTCAAAATAAAAATAGATCAGAGTGCAGGGGCTATAGAAGAGGGGTGGCAGAAAGGTTAGGGTATTGTATCTTTCACTTTTAAATAGGGTGGTGTCTGCTCACATTCATGACAAAATACTGTAGACAAGGCATCTTAAACAGAAGTTTATTTGTTTACAGTATGGTGTTCAAGATCAAGATTCTGGCCCATGTGGTATCTGATGAGGTCTTTTTTTATGGCTTATAGATAGCGGCCTTCTTGTCCTCACAGGGCCTTTTCTTGGTGCTTGTGTGGAGGTGGAGAGGGACAGGGAAGGAGAGAGGGAGAGAGAGAAGAAGAGGGGAATGGAGAGAAAGAGAAAGAATATGTGTGAAAGACTGAGTGGGAAAAGCAAGCGCTCTTGTTTTTCTTCTTATAAGCATACTAACTAATCCTGTCTGTTCAGGGCCCGACCCTTATGTCCTCATTTAATTTTAATTACTTCCTTATTTCAAATGCAGTCGCACTAGGGTTTAGGAGATTAACAGGAATATTGGGGTGAGACATGTTCAGACTATAGCAGGTGGTCATTGAGAAGATGCACTTGAGCAAACCCTTACAGGCAATGAAATGACTACTCAGGCAGATATACAAGAGTTTTTATCTCTCCAGGCAGAGGAGGGAGCCACTACAAACAACATATGTCATGAGTGAGCTGGTATCACTCCTCAATAAGAAGCTAGTCTGGCTCCAGAGAAGTGAGCAAGGCAGGGATGGAAGAGAAGTCAGGGAAGTAACTGGGGCCAGATTGCTTATCAGAGACCAGATCATACAGGCCCCGTTGGAAGGACTTTGACTTTCCTCTGTGAATGAGGAGGAAAATTTAATGTTTTTTAAAGGATTCCCCTTACGTCTCTGTTGAAAATAACAGGTGAAGGATAAGAGTAGATACAGGGAGACTTATTAAGTGTTTATGTAATAATTCATGCAAGATAAGATGGTGACCTGGATCAGGGTGCTAGAAACAGAAGTAGCAAGAAGAAAGTGGAGTATAATTAAAGTAGAAAAGACAGTCTCATGAACCCCCAAATACCTACAAACCAGACTTCATAATTATTACATTTTGTCATTCATTTATTTTTACATTCATTCATTTATTCTCAGAGTATTTTACAATGTTACAGACAGCCTGATAATTCTACCACTAAATGCTTTAGTATTTTTAAAGTATATTTTATTATATTGTCACAGTTAAAACAAAATCAACAATGAATCTTTAATATTTTTAACACTATATACATTTTCAAATCATTCTCTGATTTTTTTTCTTTATAGTTAATTTGTTTGAATCAGCAAGCAACTGAGAGTTCATACTTTATCCTTTTGTCTCTTTAGTTTCTTTTAATTTCAGAGTCCTCTCTTCTTCCTCTGACCACACTATGCCATGGACTTAGTGTGGGGAGAGGAAGCTGTACTATAGAATATTCCATATTAAGGCTCTGTCTGATGGCTTTCTCTTGGTGTTTTATTTTATTATTTTGTCCTTCTCTTACTTTCTTGTATATTAAATAAAACTAAATAGAACAAAAGGATCAAACATTCATGATCAACATTTTTATCAGAGACACTTTACAGATGTTGCTGCCTACATCAAAATACCTCCCATCAGGAAGTATGTCATATCTGATTTTTATACTTGATACTAAATTGATAAATAGGCAGTATGATTCCTAGTCAGAAAGTTGTTTTTTCATACTTTTAACCAGAAAATGATAGGTGGGGTGATATTTTGGCATCCTGATAATGTCCAATTCTCTATCAGTCTTCCTTCTAATTATTATTATTATTATTATTATTTATTTATTTATTTATTGCGGTACTGGGGATTGAACCCAGGGGCATTCTACCTCTGAGCTTTACCCCCAGTCTTATTTTTGATTCTTTATTTTGAAACAGAGTCTCACTAAGTTGTGGAATGCCTCAGTAGGTAGCTGAGGCTGGCCGCGAACCTGGATCCTTCGGTCTCAGCCTCCCAAATGCTGGGATTACAAGCATGTGCCATCACACCTGGCTCTCTTCTAATTATTTTAAATGAACTTTATTTCATTAGGAATATGAAATTGCTAACTTTTAAGGTTATTCATTCTATATTTATGAAGCAGGACTACTTTTTAAAATACATAAAATAGAATTCCTATGAGAAAGCCAGATAATTATACATTTTAATTATAAATGAGTTAAAGATAGTTCAGTAAAGAAATGGTCTAGCCATAACTAAGGATTACAAATCAATAACTGTTTTGGGGGGGTACTGGGGATTGAACCCAGGTGCATTCTACCTTTGAACTGAACCCCAACCCTTTTTATTTTTTAGACATTCAAACTATTTCAATCAGTGTCAGTGTTTATGCATTAAAATATTAAATCATTTGTTCTATTTATACCTTCAATCTTTGTTAGCTTCTAGCTTTCTGGCACCATTATATGTTTTGAATTCATTTACTTAATATTCTCACCTTGGAATTACCATCTCTCCAAGGTTCCCTGATTTCATCTAGTAGAAGATGAAGCTGAAAGGATTCCTTCACAATATTTGGAAGTGTTCTATGAAAGAGAGGAAATCAAATATGACCCTAAGGTTTTGGCCTGAGCAAC
Source organism: Graphiurus murinus (assembly GCA_004027655.1). Lineage (NCBI taxonomy): Eukaryota > Metazoa > Chordata > Mammalia > Rodentia > Gliridae > Graphiurus > Graphiurus murinus. The sequence goes on from PVLC010000595.1 coordinate 173,434, forward strand.
TCTAGTGAAAGAATTTCCATCCTAGAGGTGAAAGGGTACAGTTGAAAAGAGGAAATGTGGGAGCTCAGCTTTGGACATATTGATTTTGAAATTTTAATTATACTTCTAAATAATGATGTCTAGTAGGAAACTGGATATAAAATTCTTTAGTTTGATAATTTAAAATTTTAGTCATGATCCTATAGATGAAACTTAAAACCATGGATGTACTCACAAAGAAAGTGGATATATACAGAGAAAAGAAAATTATTAAGGACTAATCCCCAAAATGAAAGGATCAAGGAGAAGAAGAATAAGCAATAAGTATTTTTTATCAGCGTTCTTGAGCAATCAGCCAAGAAAATATCTTTCTGTGGTTTGAAACCCAAAATAGTATTCCATGGTAATGTTTATTGATAATGTTGCCCCCCCCCTTTTTTTTTTTCCAGGTGAAGGACTTTCAGAAAGAACTGTAGAGATCATCCTTTCAGTCACTTTGTGTATCCTTTCAATTGTTCTCCTAGGGACAGCTATTTTTGCATTTGCAAGGTAAGATTTATTTGTGTTCACATTTTCAGGATACTGTATGGGCATTAGTTCAGTCACAGTCTGATCAGGAGACAGGACATTTATCTTTTATTTTTCTAAAATTGATAGGAAAAAGTATGTGTTTATCATATACATTATAATGTTTTGAAGTATATGTACATCATAGACTGGCTAAATGTAGCCATAAAGAATGAAATTCTGCCAGTTGAATGGGAAACATTTAATATAAAACTATTAATTGGAATATATAGGTAACTATTAAAGGGGGCTAAAGAGAAATCTGAAGGGATCCAGAAGTAGCAAATGCATCAAGCAGCTACTCTCTTTAGACTGGGAGAGAGGACCATAAAGAACTAAGAACTGAAAGAAGTCCCTTTCCAGGGTTGTCTTGGAATATCTACAGCCTATCACCTGTCAGTGCACAAAAAAACAAAAGAACCCAAAAAAACAGAGGGAAGGGAGCTGTTTAGTAGAGCTACACATCATCACTGGAGGGTAGGCTGGCTAAACATAATTGCAGAAGCATCTAATTCTTTCTGGATGGTGTGGGTGGGATGGAGTTTCTTGGAATTATTCACCAATGGGATGGAGAGCACTCACTTCAGAGGCCGTGAAAGCTCATCCAGGTGGGCTACTGACTCCCACAAGATGATGATAATAATAATAATAATAATAATAATAATAATAATAATAATAATAATAATAATAAAGTACTGGAGCCCAGAGGGCAATGATTTCCTGTCCCTGTTGCCTTGCAGGGTCACTCTAGTGCCCTCTGTTGACAAAGCTTCACATTTGGCCATCTGGTAAAGGAGAAATAGTATAGAGACTTGCTCCATTATCTCAATGCAGCGCAAAAAGGGGTGGATTTGGAGTTGAGAGAAAGTAAAGTAATAGTACAGAAGTAGGAACTGCCAGGCCTTCTTCATATTTTTTGAATGATCCATAAATCTGATGGATTTAATTTAAAATACTTCAATCAGATCTACACTTAAGTTAATGTAGAATAAATCATTTTTACAGTAAGGACAACATTTTTATTTTTTACTTGTATACTTTTATTGGTCCATTATAGTCTCACATCATAATGTCGTTCACAGTGACCGTGACATACATGCACACAGCACTTGGTGGGTATTTCCTGGTTCCCTCCACTCTCCCTGCTCTTTCCCCATACAGGATATTGAGATGGCCTTGGTATTGTTACATAGGTACATAAAGTCAATGGAAGTGTTTCCTTCATTAATTCTCCCTCTCTCCTCCTTCTCTCCCCTAGACCACCTCCCTCACTCCACTGGAGTTTCTTCTTCATTATCTAAAATCCATTATCTATAATCCCAATTATACCCTAACTTCCACCTATGAGAGAAAATATATAGGACAACACTTTTAAGAGGTTCAACTTTCATACATGGTTGGCCCCCTTCTCATGCTTCCTTTATCAACACATCTGTACTGAGTTTTTCTAGTATCTCTTGCAATTCTCAGTATAAGTTTTCTCATTCCTGTGTTACTTATAGGAGCTTGCTCATAGAAATATCACTGATGACCACAGAATCTAGAATCATAAGGTAGATATCCAAGAGAAAGAGATTTTACACTTAATATTTTTTTCATTCTACTAGTTTACTAAATAACCCAATGGGTTCTATTTTTATTTTAATTGAAGAATATTTCCCTGTTCTGAATGTGATGTGCCATCTGTTTCATCTTAAATCTCTTAAATCACAATTTTAATTAATACTTTGAAAATCTTTCTATAAAGATATTTTCCATAAGCCGGGCGTGGTGGTGCGTGCTTGTAATCTCAGCATTTGGGAGGCTGAGACCGGAGGATCGGGTTCGCAGCTAGCCTCAGCTACCTAGTGAGGCACTCTGCAACTTAGTGAGACCCTGTTTCAAAATAAAGAATCAAAAATAGGACTGGGAGTGTAGCTCGGAGGTAGAATTCCCCTGGGTTCAATCCCCAATACCGCAAAAAAAAAAAAAAAAAAGGTATTTTCTATATAACAAATACTGTTTGATGACTCAACCGGGAGATTGTAAGATAGTCATGATTCTAGGCACTTTGAAAGATACATTGTGTAAGACATTGGCCTTGTCCTTACCAGGGTATACACCCACTCTAAAATCACCTGTTCTAAAATCTTGTTTGACTTCTCATTTCTTTATAAGATGAACTCCTTCTGTGGGCAGGAAATGGTCCTCCTTATTCCCTATACCTTCCCTATACACTTCTCTTCAGCCAAAGGGTTCTGTTCTTGTCTGTACATTTCTCAGGCTTTTATGCAACTCTGCTATTGTTCTGTCAACCTGAGATGTGTTTGTTACTCCATCTCATCCTGGAACACCCAAGTCAAATTCCACTTCATTACTTCCTTATTTAGTATTTAGCTAACAGATATAATCACTTACATATAACATTTTATGATCAACCAGGTACTGTCTTATGAGTTACAATTTAATATTGTTCTATTTTTAGGCTTTTCCTACATTTAGAATCTAATTCTCAACTAAACTGCAATGTCTTCGGGGATAGGGACCATGTTTTATACTTTCTATGGAAATCTGAAATGTGATTGATAGAATAGCTGAATCTTACCTTGTAGTATACCATATTATTTTTGAAGAAATAAGAATGTGAAGGGCTTCCATGAAAGAAGTTTCATCTGATCCTCAGATTCACATGACTTCTATTTTTGAACCTGAGTTTTCTGATTGTAAAATAAGATAATATTATATACTTCATAAAATTTTCATAAAAATCCAATGAGATAATTTAAAACCATTTATATGTATTTGCATGCATGTAGATGTTTCATTATGCAAAAACAACTTATTATTGTTTTTAGCACTGGTATTAATAGCACTGAGCCATTTGCACTTTAACATATTTTATTTTTTATGATAAATCAGTGAGACAGCTAGAGGAGGGAGAAACTGAGGTCACAACCTCCATCTCACTGGTTCAATATTTAAAATGTGCCAATTGCTTAGGTCTTGATCAACTAACTTTCATTAAATTTGGAGGCCCACCAAATAATTTGTTTAAAAAACTAAAAAGTAGAATAGGTTCTGTGGAATTAAAAAAGGTAAAAAGTTGAGCGCCTACAAAATTATTGAATATTCTGAGATGTGATTCCATCAAAGAAATGCTTTGACTAAAACGTCTTCATTTGAAAACTAAATCTAAACTCATATGCTTTCTATGGTATTCCCTTACTGGCTCTTCCTGCACTTGTTTTAGAATTCGACAGAAGCAGAAAGAAGGTGGCACATACTCCCCTCGGGATGCAGAAATTATTGACACCAAATTCAAGCTGGATCAGTTCATCACAGTGGCAGACCTGGAGCTGAAGGACGAGAGAGTAACGCGGTGAGCACACTCCTCTGGGTGAACTGTGGTCCAGAGGGCCTGGAGCCATGACCCTATCCTGACCTATGCTTGTTGGAAGTGTTTGTGGGGCTCCAATTTACACAGGTCACAGAGATCTTCTTTCAAAGGGTGACCTCCGTCTTCTACACACTTCTCACTGGTGTTCAGAGAATCACTTAATCTTCCTAATATTTTGAGTTCAATATGAACCTTGGACTGTAATGTTCAACCAAGATTTTCTTCCTGAGACAAATATTTTTACACATTAAACCTTTAATGTTTTGTTTAATAATTCATTTCATATGATAGATTTCTTTTACATCAGATTTTTATAAAAGTATCCATATTTTAATCACAAGTTTAATTACATTTATAAAGACTTTATATTACTAATATTACTCTTATGAGTTTTTTTATAGATTCTTATTAGTACAAAATTACTAATAATTTTGCCTAATAGTCTAAATTGTATATGACATTTTCATTTCCCAAAATGCTTAATATTTAAAAAGTAAATACAAAGTAAAAATTTACTTCAGAAGGAAAAATATAGATTTATGTACTAAATATGTGCCATTAGTATATAGTAGAAATATTAAAATGCTTAATTTTAAAGAAGAATAATTTTTAATCTTTTTAAGAGCATAAATTACTTAGCATGTTGGAAAAATTTTTAAAACACTTGTCTATTAAGATAATTTATCAAATTCTTAATAAAATCTATTATTCGGCTATTTTAACCAGTTTGTATTCTTATAAGATTCAACAATGTGTGATGCTTACAAGTGCAAGATTATTCCATAGTTCCTGCACAGCTTTTTTGACATATTAAAATTATTTAAAAAATGGCATTTAAGGTCTCGAACATCAAAAAGAATCATTTGTAGTTGTCACTAATCAAAGTTTTTCTTTTTCTAATTGATTTTGCAAGTATATTTCTAGCATGTCTAAAAATATCTAATATGTGCTATAGAGGGAAGTATCATCTGATAAACAAAGTGTTTCCAAATGTCTCAAAGTGAAGGTTATTTAATGTTATCACTAAATTGCAATTATTTAATGTTATCACTAGATTTGTTTTGTGGGATATAAACACTTACTTTCCTAAGATTTGAATTTTGATCTTTGTTTATGTTCTTATAATCGGTTCCCATCCACAAATGGATAGTGCTCCAAAGAATTAGGTATAAAATGGTTAAATATTACCCAGGACATAATTTTCTACATAACAAAAATTATGTACAAGAGATAATAGATTCCTACCATAGCCCACCAAGCTAAACATATCATAGGAACACTGTAGCATGGCTAGTGTATGTCCTAGTTCTCCAGTGGTCATGCTACACAGGAAAAGAATGTTTCTTCTCTTCCCCCCCAGGGACAACTGAATTTTAGTACTTTCCTCTTTCTTCCCTTTCTGTACTCTTTCTTAATTCCTTGTGACCCCTCCACAGACCAGGGATGCCAGTCCCTTTCTTGTTCACCTAAGAGTGTACAAGGGATAACTCCAAATCTTTTAGTGCAATTAGTTTGAGCTATTTGAGCAGTTTTAGTTGAATCTGTTCATACTAAAATATGGTTATCAAGGAGAACATAACAGTCATAGATAATTTTTTCAAAGAATCTTTATTAAGCTCCCAAATTCCTCAATCTTTAGGAAATGTGACACGCACACCAAAAAACGAAAACAAAAACAAAACCATAGTACAGAAGAAAGTACCTTCATCAAGGAAGTTATTATTCAAGGCAGTAGAACTTCTGTAGTGAGATTGGTTTCTTGTGTGTTTTCACAGTTAGCCCTGTTCTCCATTTATGAACAATGAACACAGCCATTATAAATATATATAGAGATTTTTTTTCCCTTAGTTTCAGGTCAGGTCATGAATCTAAGGACAAGGACTCTAGATTGTTTATTATTGGGTATTTATAATCTAGGGACTGCCTTATATGACCTTGACTCATTACTTTCCTACTTCTGTGTTTATTTATATAATACATGATTTGTAAAAGGCTATACAAGTAAAATAATATTTTAATATATTTTGCACCATAGAAAATTATTATATACCATCACTAATGATAGCAAAATTGAAAATATTTATTTCCATGGTTTTTATTTTCTCATTTGTTTGATATGATTCTGGAACTTATGACTGTAAAACGAACTTGTTTTAATACCAATGACACCTAATAATGAGCTTTGCTGGATTTTATTACAGAAATTCATTAAAATAACAATTAAATAGTTTGAGTATTAACTCTTCATTTTAGAGATCTTTGGGTTTTTGTGTTAGTTAAGTCACTAATTCATTAGACAACAAGACTAGAAAAATAATAACTAAAATAATTGACTACATGCACATTTGTGTGAGGCCTGGACTTCAATGGAGCTCTGAAGGTCTTTACTGTTTTTGAGGTACTTTGAAATCTAAATCCTTTCAAAGTCAGAGGCCAATGGTAAATTCTGGGCATGAAGAATCAAGACATTGGAGTTAGCACCCTCAATTGTTGGGGTATGCATATGTCTTAGTTATCTGCAAGAAAGAACTTTGTTTCCTTTAAATATACCCAACTAACATGTGCTTTCTACTTGAATCTTAAACTTAGGCATATCCTTTTTCTTACAACTTGCCAAACTTTTCATGTTAAAGTGAGCTTGTAATTTTCCTCTGTAATGTATGTCTTCACATGTCCGAGAGAAATGATAAGAGAATTACTAATCAATAAATTAAAATATTGATATTACCATATATACTGAATGTTTTAAAGCACATCTTGTAATTTTTATCCATGTAAACCCTCATTATTTATCTTCCACCTTGTTTCACAGAGTATGACAATATATTCTCTCATGTTATACGTTTTCTTCCCAAAGGAGAAGTCCAATAAAGATTCATTACTCCTTAATTTCATAAGAACATTCAGGCATATGCTAAAATAAGATTTTACATTTTTATTATAACTATAATTATTATACAAAAATTATGCACATTTATATTTAAATTTAGGCAATATGTTATAATTTTGAAAAAGGAAATTTAATATTTTGGGATCACCTATTTCACATTCACCAAATTAGGAAATGACCCTTGGGTTTTGTTATCTGACAAACAAAATAGCTTTCTGCAAAGCACAGCCATGTAAGTCACTGATGTGAGAAAGATTTCTAGGAGAACCAGATGGTAGATCAGTAGGCATGCACAGGTAAGACAGACCTGTACCTTTAAGATTATGAAACTGACAGCCTATGGATTGTCTTTATTTTAATTGCAACACAAATTACCTTTGCAAGAAAGTTGTGACAAATAATCCAACAGAATTTTTACAAGTTAAAGATTTGCTAGAAAAAAGTGTTTTCTATTTTCTTTCTATAATTAATTTATATATGTGTTGATGACTAAATCAGAATAGTTAAGACAACATTAATCAATATTACTTGACAAAAATTTAATTTCCTTTAGGTCTCAATTTTGTTTCCAAAATATTTGTGTACTAATTTACGTGAATTATTTTGCCTATTTAGTTAAGTAATGTAATGGTTTTAAAAATCTCATGACCCAATCTAGTAATAATGAGTAAAACTTAAAAACTTCTTAAGAAAAGGAAACAAACAACTGAATGATTTGTAAAAAACTGCTATTTTAATAGACACTTTCTTTTTTCAATAACTCATTTTTCAAGATTTTTAGCAATGTACATGTTGAATTTTTGTTTAATATATCACTATGTCTTCAAAAAGTTTACTGTTTAAAATAACATATTTTGTAAACTGTAAACCAGATATACTTGGTACTGTTATTATTGTTTATATTTTCAATATTAAAAACTATTCCAATCTACTTTTACATATAGAGTTGGCTCACTTATAATTGCTGCTGTTTATGAGCAACTACTATGTGGTGATCACTGCATTTGTAATGATCTCACTTAACTTTTTCAACCCTTTGTGGTAGGTACACATGTCCCCATTTTACAGATGAAAAAAGATGCATAGAGCATTTAAGTAACTGTTCACAGTCATAGAGCTAGTAAGTAGGAAGGCCACCATTCTGGCACAGGTTTGTCTGATTCTGAAGTATCAAGATATGTGTGTGTGTGTGTGTGTGTGTGTGTGTGTGTGTGTGTATGTGTGTGTGTGTGTGTGTGTGTGTGTGTGTGTGTGTGTGTGTGTTGCATTCTACTCTGAAACATACTAGAAGAGGTCAGTGTAAACTCTCTTAAGAAACCATAGTGTTCTTTTCCAGGAGTGTTTTCTAGGCTCAGAATAATTTTGAGAGAACTGTTTCTTTTGATTTATTGATATGGGGCAAAGAAGAGATGGCATTTTAGTGAAGGATAAATTGGCAGAACCTGGAAAACCTTTAGTAGTGCAATTCTTATTTTGACTTCAGTAAGAGTATATCGTCTTTGGCTAATATATGAAACCCTATGTTAAATAGTTTAATTTGAGTTATCATCATTGTTCCACAGATCCTAGTCATTAATTTTACTTCTTTCCTAAACTATCTTTGGCAAGCAATAATAAAAATATATGAATCCAGAATACAAGAAAAATCCTGCAAGTAGAATGAATTCTGACATTAAATGCTCATGTTCTTGTAGTAGCAAATAAATAATAATGCAAATGTGTCTGTATACTAAATAAATAATGAATTTTTACTTCCAGATACTCTTCATTTTTCTTTAGACGCAAGGAAATTTTTGTCATCCAGTAAGTTATGTGGTAATGCAGAGTTCTGCTGTGATTATTTTAATTTGTCAGGGTGTGCTTTATATTTTAAGATACATGATATTGAGCATATTGTTGCTTAATATGCAACTTTTCAAAAGCCAAAAAATTGCTTTCTATTCATAATGTTTCCTCTAAAAAACTGCATGCTATTGATATGGTAAAGTTAATCTCATCAAAATGCACATTGAATTATAATGTGCATGTCTTGACAATTTGCTGTGTTCTCATGTTGTGTTAGCTTTTATAATAAATTAAGTCTTCACCTAGATTTCTTTACAGGCTTCTCATTCTATTATCACCATAACATAAGGGCTGAATTCTCTACTGCATGAGTAGAGTCTGGATTCATACTTCACAAGAGCTCATTTCTGCAGCTGTAGATGGTATTTTGTAAGGACTGAGATAATGGTGTTTCCTATTCTTTGTTCTCTGTCTGGTTCATACAGATGTGGAATTTTTCTTCTGCCCTGACCCATGGGTAGTCAACTGAGCATGCTTCCAGGAACTCCTCTTATGCTCAGCCACTTCAATCCTGGCACAAAAATTCCTTGACATAGTCTGAGAGTAGCATAACAGTGTGTCAGCATTAGTAGGGACACCCAACAACTGAGTTAGTGCCCCAACGATAATAAATTCCTTTATGCAAATGATATGAATGGAAGCAGAAAATGAAACCACATTTGATTTCAAAATCATAAATCTACTAAAATGGAGTCAGTCTCTACCAGCCATAAGTTTGGAGTGGGCCAAGGCTTCTTACATTTTAGTTGACCATGAATAGTACTTAGTATGATTAAAACATTGGATGCCAATTCTGTTTCTACTCTAAGTACACTTAGCATCTTGGGAATCTTAGGTAACTCTGTTTTACTTCAGATTAACTAATTATCATGTTCCCATTGACAGGACTAAAATATTAGGTTTATGAAAATGCAGTTTGTTAACCAGCCATGGTGTTTTATACCTGTAATTCTAGTACTTGAGAGGCTGAGATAGTAGGATTGCAGGTTTGGGGCCACCTTCAGCAACTTAGTGAGACCCTGTATCAAAATAAGAAAATAAAATAAAATAGGGTTAGGGGTGTACCTCAGAAATAGACTGCCTATTTCTAGTCCCCAGTACAAAAAAAAAAAAAGAAAATATATTTTGTTCAGAGAATCTGCTTGGTGGGATTCAAACATTTGTCAAAGCAATATGTTGTTCAGCTAAAGATTTAATTGATCACATCACACATAAAATATCTATTTCCAGCTAGCACTCAAAGTTGACCTCTGGGCACTTGAGACTCACAAGTAGTCTGGTTTGCTCAACTCTGCTGAATGTCTTTGTCCATCATCATAAAATAGAATCCTTTTACTTTTTTTTTCTTGTCATTTGTACCTCAGAAAAAAGTGTCTCCATGTTCATAAAACGCTCACTATAGATCTAACTAGATTTTTCATCAATGAATGATAGGTCTGCCTTTACGCAGCTGAACTTGGTTATTTGGATTAATCAGAACATCCCCACATACCTCCTATTTGTTAAATAGATCTGATTTTCTTCCAAATCTAGTTTTCTGAAGATGCCTTCCAAGTTCCAAAACAGGACCTCCATTGCTTACCTGTCCCTGTAGTTATTAGCTCAGGCTGTGAGACTGCTTTTAGACTGTGTGATGCCTTCTGTCACCTCTTCATTAAGTCTTTGCTGAGAACCCTCGTCTACCTCTTCACACAGCTGTCAGCAGGCGCTCCTCTCTAGCTACTGTTTCTGCCCTATTGCCCTTGAGATAGCAAAGTGATGCCGATGGCTTTAATTTAGAATACATGGTTGGTGAAATAAAACATCTGTCAAGAATTTGTTTTCAAATGTGCTAACTTGGAGAAGCTTAGTAATAAGAAAAATCTGAAACCTGCCACACTGGGAATCTCACTCACCTCAGCTCATTGGCCTCAGCAAGAACATTGAATTCCCAGCTCAAATGAAAAGGCCATTTTACCTTGTTTGAATAAAGGAAATCTCAATTGGGCACTTTCCAAGTGTCCAGCTCTATTCTAGGCACTGTAAGTATGGTGATAAAAAACAACGGGGACATTGCTTCCAAAGGCTGCATTTCCAATTAACGCTTCTCTTAAACCTATTTGTCCTTACAGTTATAAGTACTAGCTATCCCTTACTAATTGATGGATGGATTTTCTAATTAAATAAGAAAAGAATTATACTACTTATGTATTCACTCATAAAATGATTTGTTTTGCTTATAAAATGAAATTTTAGAGACTATGCAGTATGAGCCATTGGTTAAAATAATATTTTTAAGTTATATTGAGGACCCCAGAAAAATTATAGATGATTCTTTTACTTTGATTTGGTAAAAGAATGAAGAAGGATCTGAAAGAACACCATTTTAAAGCCTGGAACAAATTTTAAAAAAAGGAAAGGAAAAAACTAAGTTATTTCTGAACGCATTATGATAGTACTTTGCCTAAGAAATAGAATATTATTATAGAAGTAAATGGATATAAAATTCTGAGTAGTGATCATAAAATACATAAAGTCATATTCAGTAGTTTATGAAACTTGGAATATTCATTAAAATACTAAAATGCTAGCTTGAAAATGTTGTTTTAATTATAAATATAACTTGAAAACATTAATTAAAATGTTGGTTAAATTCTTCACAAATGTGTTATTTGAATGACTAGTATATTTTGTGGTATATTAATACATATTTTTATATCAAGGTCATAAATTTGAAGTCATTTCATTTTTAACCTGATTTAACAGGTTAAGTAGAAAAAACAAAGTTTCTCGATTTGTCCTATATGGCTGGTAATGCTGACTTAAGCAGCTCATCTATAGGCCAACCTCTCTGGCTCTCTATAAGGACTATATTTTAATTCCCTATAGATTTCAACTAATTAACCTTGAGGGAAAGCTGAGTCTCTGTGACAATATGGTCTTCAATCACCACTGCCAACAAAAATAAATGGTTCCTCTCTGGATCCATCAAGAGTAATCTGAGTGGAATTCAAGTTTTTGATAGACTTTAAAGAAATGAGCTCAGATGTGAAATAATACCCTTTTCAATAAGAAGGCATAGGATTTAAGACAGCTAAGATTTATGTAATAGAAAGTGTTTAGCCCTTTATATAACTAAGTGGTCAGTTACCTCCTTGAAATCTGGACAATTCCCAAATTAATTTATCTACTAATGAACTGAATATGACAGTAACCTTCACTATCATAAGTGAATATGTATACTATTCCAGTCGAAAGATTTTTCCATTGAACAATTAACATAATTTAAAAATATAAATAAAAAGAAATGTTGTATGTGAGTTTGAGTGTCTCCTCAAATAGCATGATTTGAAAACAGCACTCCTTCTGAAATAATATTGTTGATTTTTATGCACATCAGTTCTGTGAGTTTTTCTTTAATTCATATCTAACCAAACAATCTTTCCTGCAAGGGGTTTAATTACTTCATCATTGATAAATCAATACATTTTTCATAGTATAGACACCTTCCTTTCTAATTCTGTAACTTTTCAAAATTAATACTTTGTGTCTGTGTGGATGTAGTACTAGGGCTTGAACCCATAGGTGTTCTACTTCTAAGCTACATTCTCAGCCGCATTTTTATTTTTATTTGAAACAGGGTCTTACTAAGTTGCTGAGGGCCTCACTAAGTTGCCGAGACTGGCATTGACTCTTCAATCTTCCTGTATCAACCTCCCATTAGCCACCAAGCCTGACTAATTAATACTTTTTTCTATTTAAAATAAAACTATAGAAACCTGAAAGACAAAAATAGAATTTAGAGTACAATCAGTATCGAAGAGAATAATATAACCATAAAATATGAAGCTAAGAATCAAAGCAATAATTTGGATACTATAGAAAACGATATGAGAGGGAGGATCTAGTTTTTATTTGAAATAGATAATCTCAATTTGAGCTGTCCAGGTAAATATTTCAAGATTTTAGTTCATGCAAAATTGTAACATAAACATAAACTGAAAATTACATTAAAGTTAGACTATTCGAACTCTTATTTCTTATGGTATATATACACAAGTGTTAAATTTGTGTTATTTTGTTAAACACAGATTACATAAAATCCTTGGGTTTAGGTAAGTGATTCAAAAGAAAATAAACCCAAACAGAGCCTACCTCTTTTCTTTTTTAAAATTTGGTGCCTATTTTTTATCAGTTCAGTAGACAAGAGCTATTTTATTGTTTACCTATCTAAATTTCTGAGGAAGTATCTAGCAATTGTTGTTCCAATGCTACTGATCTGATATGGGCTTTCTTTAGACTTATCTACTGGTTATTGATGAGTATCATGATTATGTAATTGTGACCTCCTGAGAATTCTCAGTGTTTTAATATGGATTCATTCAATTCAGATATTCTCTCACAACAACCAGTGCACTTATATTTTGCTTTCTATGTATCTTAGTCTGAATTCAGCCATAATTTTATGTTTTAACAATGACAGGTCCAGAATTTACTATGAATTCAGGTAGAAAGGACATGAAATAAGCTAAATCCTGCCCCAGCTACTAAGTATATAGGAGCCATTTACTTTCATGCATCTTAGAGGATGTACTTAAATAGCCACAGCACAAGGTAGAGGTGATTTGTCCTTAGAAACTTAATTACATAGGAAACACTCTTTCTCTCATGCAACATAGCAAGATCCTTAGGGTGCTGACATTCAAATCAGATATTAAATAATAAGTAGAATTTGTTTGTGGAGGAAATACCTTGGAATGATACCAAATTGAGAGGAAGAGAAACCAACCAAATATCTGCAAAGCCAGAAGGGAAGGGAAGGGGAGTTTCAAGGAGTGATATCAGGACTGTGGGGGCTATTACAAATGCTTGGCATGATTATATAAAAACTGCATTATTTTAGCACCATCTATTAGAGGATGGGACCTTGAATGGAGAACTAGCAAACTTGGATTTAAAGTCTAAATATTTGTTATCACTTTATACAGGACCCCGATTAGGAAGAATAGAATATAGACTCTTGCTGCTTAATTTAGCACAATCTAATTTATCTGCTTTTGAGTAAAATTAAGAAAAAAAATGGAAATAACAAAAAAAATCCATCTTTATGTCAGTGGCAATTATAGAATAGTATATGTGAGAAAAGCTTGAGTTTATAAAATAAATGAGAAATAAGCCGGGCATGGTGGCGCACACTTGTAATCCCAGCATTTGGGAGGCTGAGTCCAGAGGATCCGGGTTCGCAGCCAGCCTCAGCTACCTAGTGAGCCCCTTCACTAGTTAGTGAGACCCTGTTTCAAAATAAAGAATAAAAAATAGGGCTGGGTGTATAGCTCAGAGGTAGAATGCCCCCAGGTTCCATCCTCAGTACTGCCAAAAAATTAAAATTAAAATAAAAAAAATAAATGAGAAATAGTAATTGTAATACTAGTGGTAGTAATTAATTTGTATGTATTGCTTACTGAAGCCAGGGATTTATCTAAGCACTTCATATATCATCTAGTTTTACATTCAAGTTAGGAAACTGAGGCACAGAAAGATTAACTTGCTCAGGAGAGTATAGCTGTTATTTAGTGGAGCAGGTATTTGAAGCCAACAAGACCATCGTAGTTTATAATAAGACAAGAATTCACAAATAATCCAGCCAAGCCTAATACCTATTCAGTTGTGGTATATTAGACTCCAGGGAGAGAGCTTTCAAATGAAAAATAAAATAAGAACAGTAAAATTAAAGCAATTTTCTATAGAATCTTTCACTGAAAAGAAATGAACTTAGAATATATTTTGATTTAGTTAGAACTTCTAAATGAATAATAGAGATCACTGTTGAAAGAAGAGCAAGGATGTGAATTATATTATGCTTTGTTTGCTGCTCATTTATACTTTGATGTGATTATCCATGTTTAATGTTTCCTGGTGATTTCATAGACATGTACTGATTCTTTGAATAACTTCTTGATGGCTTTCCAGAAACTAGTATCAATTGTACATTCTAGTTATTCCAGTAAAAATATTTCTCTAGAATAGCGTGAAATAATCCTGGATCTTCCGGGAAGGAAAGAATTTCTCCATTGTAGAAAATGAGATATAGTGTGTCTGAATTTTACCAATCACAAACTGTCATCTGTTATTATAAAAGTGATTGCCTCACAAGTCAAGAATTTCCATTTCCATGCAGTATCAGGTAAATGGATCTTGATAATTCAAGTATCTCAATCTTTATATCTTAAGCACAAGTTAGTTGGGCTTTGCCCAATCCTCTTTCCTTTTCTATCTTTGAAGAAAATGATAGCATAGAAATGTTGGGTCTTGAGTTCTCTAATGGACACTGGTAATAGGTCTAGCTCATTGTTATCTTTTCTTGTTGGTCCTTCAAGAGGGTAGTTAGTTACAATAAGGGTTGATTAATACCTTAGTTTCCACTGCATCTGTGACTATATCAGAGATATTTCTGGCAGCTCCAATTATCAGACACTCTATTTCATTAATGATTCTTTTGATTCAATAACCCATTTAGTCACCAAGAGTCTGCTCTGTTTGATTCCACATTTGATAGTGGAATAGTCTAGCAGCTTATTCCCTAAGAAGCTGGGAGATATCTGCTTAGGTACACCCATCAGTTATTAGCTGAGAATGCTATCTTACTTCTTGGTAATACCTGCTCCAGAATCCCCATATTTTCCACTAGTTCATCTTTTGTAATGAAATAGGCTTTCTTTTGACTTATTCATGTTTTCTTCATTGAGCACATCTCTTTGTGGCCATTTTTACCATATACATTAGTCATGTTCTTCAATCCAATTATTTTCTTTTATTCATCTGGTTCGTAAAAATAATTTTCTTATAATCTCTTTCACTTAATACATATAGTAAAATAATTACCAATATTATTTACAGTGTAAAAATTTGAAAAAAGTTCTCTATTATTCACTTTATTTCATTATATCTTGTGGCTTTTGTGCTTTTTGCAGTGCTAATTTGTTGTGCATGACAAACATTTTAAACAGTACACTTGTCTCTAAGTTTGTGTGTGTTGTATAATCTGTTTTTTTTTTTTTTTTGCTGTTAAAAATGATTTCAGTGTTTTTAGGATATAAAAAGCTTGGTCAATAATCTGTCACAAAAAAGTATGTCTAAAGTAATTGAAATGAT
The DNA here is from genome assembly GCA_004027655.1 of Graphiurus murinus. Classification (NCBI taxonomy): domain Eukaryota; kingdom Metazoa; phylum Chordata; class Mammalia; order Rodentia; family Gliridae; genus Graphiurus; species Graphiurus murinus. The sequence continues at coordinate 189,222 of PVLC010000595.1, forward strand.
TATGATTCATTCATTATTGCTACATATTCATCCAAATTAATTACTGAAACAAGACTTAGGCAACATGATGTCATTTTACAGCTTGATTCATTCTCCCATGTCTAGAACTCTCTATATATAAGAAAAAATATTTTTAAATCCCCATTAACTTTTTTGGACTATTAAATATGTAATATATTAAAAAGTGACCTGCTTTAAAGCAGTGTCCTAAAGCCTAACAATTTAATAGTAGTAATTTTGTTTTAATCTGGAGATAAAAGCTAAATATTATTTGGTCATATTGAGTCCAAGAAATATAATTTAAAAAATTGAATAGAATTTAAAATGCTGATTATATGTTGGTTATTACATAATGTATTATGTATGTATTACTGACTCATTGTAATTTCTGATTTTAATCTAGAACTCTTTCAGAATGAGTTCTCCCCTCCAACTCACAATGCATTTAACACAATCTCTGTTGCAGGTTACTTAGCTATAGAAAATCTATCAAGTAAGTTTGTGAAACCTTTTTTTTTTTCTTCCTTTGAATATCAACTCCCAATCTTAATGTGTGGTTCCCTTTCTGTATGTTTGTTGGAAAAACCTCTAAGCTGGATATAAATCATAAAAGCATGACTAATTGCATGGTAACTGGAGAAATGCTTTCTCTCTCTCTGGGGTGAAGCCTGCATGTCTGTATTTTAGCTTGAGAAGTAATACGGGGATATTTAAACTCCATGGGGCTTAAAAACCATGTCATTATGAGAATGAGGTCACTGCAATATTTTATATCTTCTAAAACCTTGTAATGTATAAAATGTTTTCTGTATGACAAAGAGGTATTATGTGCCTTAAGATTCAATGATAACTTTATGCCCTTACATTTACTTGAAAAACTTTATTCATGAAAATGTTAAATTCTTCATTTAAAGTCACGGAAAGATTGAAGGAATTTGTTACCATGAATACAAACAAAGTGAACTTGAGGAGGAGAAGTTAACTTTGTAAAAATGACAGAGTGACTTTAAAGGTCTCTCTTGTTCTTGGTTTCTGTAATGCCTCTCCTTTAGCTGTTAACAGTACAGTCAGTGCCCAGGCTTACATGGAAAAAATATAATCTAACATGACTCCGTTTTATACCTTTGCTTACTCCGAGGCCAATAAGCAAGAAATCCTTCCTGCAACATGTTGAAGAGCTTTGCACAAACAACAACCTAAAGTTTCAAGAAGAATTTTCGGTATGTTACCAGCAGTTGTCACAACATTGCAAGACCTCCAGTCGTTTCATGTGTCACATTTCATGTCCATTTTAAGCATGCAAGGCCATGAAGGACTCTGGCCTTGATAATCAATACCCAATTACCAGGTTGATTGTTTGGATAGTAATGCTACACTGGGTGGCCTCTGGTGCAACTTGATCAGAATTATTTACCTACTGTGTCAGGAGAAGGTGCTCATCTTCAGACCTCTCCACAATGGCAGCCTGGCCTCCTTTCTTCTCTGCTTTTTCATGTAGCTACAGATGCAAGTCTAGAGCAATATATTCATTAGCTTTTATTTGCATATGAGCTTTTAGGTCATACTATAAATGTAGTTTCATATTTAAATAATTAGTTTACATTTAGATACCTAAATGATCCCATTTCCTATTTGCATGTTTAGTATACATTGGTGGTTCAGAAGAATATTATTATACTATATTAAAAATCATATTAAAGAATATTATATTACATTAAATTATTATTATATTACTTAAAAAACTAGGTAAATAATATTATTTCTAGAAGTATCCCCAAATAAGAAAATGGAAAAGGAATGTCCCTGTTTTACAAGGCCTATTTTTAAGTTACTATGAAATAAATGCTGTATCATTATATAAATATGTAAAACTAAGAACTTGTCACTTTAAAACTTAGAGTTGGGAATAATTTTATTATTTTTAACATTTTATATATCTGTTAAATTGAAATTATTTAAAAACATAAGTAGATATCAGATCCAAAAGCTATTTTGAGACTTGTAAGCATCTTTCCTAACTTAGGAGATTATTTTATATTACATAAAAATAGATGTCTAAATGTCACCAAAAACTATTTCAACTTTTTTCATGAATTTATTAGTTTATGAAATAAAGAATCAAATGATTGGCTAAAATAATTCAGGATTATAATATTTCAATCTCCCAGGGAATAATAACAAAAATGTGAGAAGATTAATGGTATTTCCTGCAGCTTTTTGGTTATGCTTCTTAAGTAATATTGGTCTGGACTTAACAAAATCAATGGAACCATAAAATTTTCTTTAGCATTTATACAATGAGAACTCTCATTTTTTTTTCAGGAGCAAAAGTGTAATTTTGCTAGAAAAGGAGCGAATATAATTACATTATGCATGACTGAGTAGATGGAAAGTATTATTAGCAATAACATTTTCATGTTGCATTTTCATCGCTAATAATATTGAGAAAACTTCTAGTTTAACATTTTGAAAACCATAGATTTTTAAAATGTTCTTAATTTGTTTTTATTCTAATGCTTTATGAAGTATTTTAAAGCAAAAGTATTATTCTATAATAAATAAATAAGGTAGATATCAGATCCAAAAGCTATTTTGAGACTTGTAAGCATCTTTCCTAACTTGTAAGCATCTTTTCCTAACTATTTAATGCATATAAGCTCTTACTATAGGAAAGAAATTTTATTTGGCACATTTATATATCAACTCAGTACTTACCATCTAAGTGGCACTGGATAAATTAGCTTTTCTGTGCCTCAGTGTCCTCATTTGTGAAATAATATCTACCCCTTTGAATTGTAAATTCTAAAATTATTTAACATGTGCAATATGAAACAATTGCTAGCACAAATATTATTATGGTTCTAATTCATATCACAAAAAGCTCATTATGATAAGAATGGCAGATGCATATCTTAAAAATAACAACTGCACTGTATCATGATAGAAGTATGTATACAGATTCAGAGGATCAACTCTGAATATCAGTCAGAAAATACTTCATAAAATTGTTGACCTTTGAGATGATGATTAGCAGAAATCCAAAGAGAAGATAAAGGGGAAGACATGAACACAAAAGCATAAAGAGGCAGAACATGGACTCATTTGTGATGCCACCGAAGAGAAATGAGACAGTCACTGAGAATTAGAAGGTCACTGAGGCACTATATGCCCTAATATGAAGGAGGCCACTATCCAAGCAGCCTGGTATTTGGGTATTGGTTATCAAGGCAAGAGACACTTAAATCTATTAGTAGAAACTTCTGTGTGAAATAATTGTAAGTACCACTTTTCAGGAAATTCTCAATATACTACCCCATCATACACCACTTATCCTCCCAAAGCCTTACACAAGAAAGCTGTTTTAGGTCTCCTCATTTGATCAGATATTTTCAGAGTGGGGAGTGTGGTTGTAACCATTTAGTAGAGCACTCGCCTAGTATGCATGAGGCCCTAGGTTCATTCCTCAGTACTGCAAATAAATAAATTAATTCATTTTCTAAACCTTTGATGCTAACATATCATAATTGTGATGTTTACACATGCCTACATGCAAGTAAATCTCCAGATATTCTTTTTGAGGAAAACTGAGAAAGGAGATTATTGAATTAAAAGAGACAGTTTATAATGATGTTGAAAACATTGTAAAGATGCACATTTTTCAACACTTCTTAAGGAATTTGGCAAGGTGAGGCTTCTGAAGTTGAAAGCTATAAATTTCATAAATGTAAATAAAAAGTAACGAGCATTTCCTTGTACCAGCTTCCTGAAAAATGCATGTGACAAAGAGCAAGGTAGACAGATAATATCATGACTTTTCACCCAAATATCAATAATAGGTCCTGTTGACCTTTTGTCTGTGTTTGGTAATTCTTAATAGCACCTTAGCATTCGACTATCAATTTAAAAGTGCCTACTGAGTACAGGAATTGACCTTTGGCATCTTCTCAAACTGACCAGTGTTGTACCAATTTACAGGCATGAAATCACACTGCCTGAGAAGAAAAAACAAAAAATAAATCATCAAATTCCTTCTTCCTACTAAGTAGACATTAAAACATTAAAAGACGGTCAGTGTATACCTGAGGAACCATGAGTAACACATGGAAAAGAGTCACCAGCCTATTCACCACATCAGAGGGCTTCCCAAAGTGCAAAGAAATTATCTCAAGAGCAGACAAGAACCCAACTGATCAACATCATTTGCTTAATTAATAGTAAATTCCAAAGTTTAGGCAAACTCATTACTGTTAATCTGACCTTGTCTCCATACTTATGATAGGTTTTTTAAATTAAAAAATAAAAAAAAAAGATTTGGAAAAAAGAATTGTATATAAGTAAGTAGAATTTCTTGTTTACTTCTGATGTGTAAATGTTGCAATAACTTTATTTCACAGGAATTACCAAAATTTCTTCAGGATCTTTCTTCAACTGATGCTGATCTCCCTTGGAATAGAGCAAAAAATCGCTTTCCAAACATAAAACCATGTATGTCCGCTTCTTATTTCTGGTTTATCTATAAAGTATTTTTAAAATGTTTGCCATCTCAACTTTTTGTTTATTTCTTTGATGTTTTATTATATATTAATTGGATTATAGCAAAGCATTTTACTAATAGTGACCTTCAAATTATATCTTTTGCTTTTTTCACATTTATTTAAGTGACTATACATGACTTTCAGCTTGTTCACACAAGATTCACTTATGCAGGTGCAAGAAACTGTAGATCTAATGGTTTCTTAGCTTTGTAATTTAACCCAACTAAGGAACATGTTTAACATCTTCCTACAGACCTGGTCTCAGATGAAAAGAGAAAATTCACACTTAACTTTGTGTGTGCATTAGTTTCCCTCAAGAGAATAACCTTATGGAACATAAAAAGTACATTGTAAAATACTAATTGAAGATCAGAGTAAATGTATGTTTACCAAAATCGGTTTTACAAAGGAGGCAGGGATGTACTTCACCATAGCACAGCTTCATTTTTCAATCAGTAAGAAAAAAAATACTATTATTACTTTAATAATTAGCAATTGTGCAAAGGGAAAATTGTGATCCTCCTCTGTTATGAATAGATATATGTTTATATTACATTTTCAACAAGTATTCCTACTATCAATATTCTGATCAGTATATTTTATGTTAATTATATTTTATGTTATATTTTTATGCTCTGAAACAATATTTAAAAATTTAAAATTTTAAACTATTCCTAATGTTAAAGTTAACACATATTTTTCCTATTTTTTGCCTTTTCAAATGTATATTGGAGAAATTTCTTTATTTCTTAAAAACTGAACTTTTCTACCTAGAAAGACAGAGACTTGAAGAAAGATATAATTCCAGAATGTAAAATCATAAAGTATTTGGAGAGGATGAAACAGACCAAATTCTGATACTCTAGAACTAGAGGATAACAAGGAAACAAATTTAGGAAAACCTGATATAGGAGGTAGTAATCTAATGCACACTGTTAATTCCTAAGAGCTAGATTAGAAAGAAAATACAAACCAACCAATTTCACTATCTAGAATCCTTTCTAAACAGTGCAAGTCATAAGTAAATGACTTTAAGAACAAGATGACAAATAAGACTTTGTTATAGAAAATAAGGAATATTAGTAATTCATCTGTAAATTTCTAAAACCATGACCTTTTTCAACATATCTTTTTCTTTCCCTTTCAGAGAGTTGACCTGGGTTGGGTACATCATTAATTTAAATGGGAATCCCCATGTTTCTGGATTTATTTGAACTAAATTTCTTCCAAACACTTTCGTGCTTATTCAGTGGTTTTCTGTGAAAATAAATACCATAATCTGATTGAAGAGCAGTTACCGAGAAATAGTATTTATTTCTAATTTCATATATTACATATGGCTGAATTAATTTATAGCATATATTATAGCAATATATGTAATAAGTAATTCAAATATATATAACTTATTTCCAAAGAGTATCTAATTTAAAATGCCATATTTTGGGAGGGGACATCAAGTGCTGTGTGCATGTATGTCAGTGTCAACATTATTTACATTGTGATGTGAGATGATAATGCACCAATAAAAGCACATTCAAATAAATAAAATGCCATATTTGAGATTAGAAATAATTTGTTTTCGATCCTGGGAATTGAACCCAGGGGCATTCTACCTCCAAGCTACACATCTAGCCATTTTTAAAATTTTATTTTGAAACAGCATTGCTAATTTTTAAAAATTTTATTTTGAAACCGTCTTGCTAAGTTGCTGAGGATCTTGCTAAGTTGCTGAGGCTGCTCTCAAACCTTCAATCCTCCTGTCTCAGCCTCCCAAATACTGGGATTACAGGCCCCAGCTAGAAAGATATTTTTAAATGTCACTTTTAAAACTTTTATTATTAAGCTCTCAGTGTGATTAATATCTGGATTCCCATTTGGTTATAAGAAAAGTCAGATCATTCTAACTTATTACTCATAGGATAGGAAGAGAATAAAAGTGGTTGACTGAACTAAATAATGTCAAGAGAATAAAAAAAATCTAAGATATATAGTCATATATACCCCAGATTTTTTTAGGTTACAGGCCTAGCTACTACCTTACCTCTCCATATTTAAGGCTAAGATAAAAATAATTAATCAGATTCCCTGGGGTACAAACCTGTTTATCTATTAGCTCTCTTAGTGAATATGGGCATATTCTTCAGTAGTCTTTACTCTATAATGATTTTGTGAGGATTAGATGAAATAATCATGTAAATCACTTTGCCTGATACTGGAACATATGAAGCACTCAATGAAGGTTTTATGATGGTTAGCAATCAGTAGTCGCTTCCTTTTAATATCTGCTAACTATCTAGGTGATTAAAATGAAGTAATAGGCCCTTAAGGAATTTGTAATCTGGAGATAACAAGCCCAATTTCCTAGTTTGGGTTAGAAATCTAGCTATAAACTATTAGCCACCTCCATAAGCAAGA